>SNQJ01S0051882.1:35531-53519 GCA_010110895.2 Picea sitchensis
GCACCCACAAGTAATATCATGCATCCCTGTCTTTCACTCTACCCGTATGTCTGGACATCCCTTATCCACATCACCTTCTTCTACATGGCTTGGATGATACCCCTTGGAGACTTTCCTTTCCTTATGGATACTAGCCCAATAGGTTGTCTTGTCTTTTTCTTCAGCCTTGTATTGTATGTCTTTGCAATATCTTTGAGCTATTGGATGATATATCAGGGTTTTTATGCATATGTATGATAATATTAATGATGAGACGTGATTAACATTGCTATGATCCCTCTGACTAATGAGTCCATGGAGGGTGAAGTGTTTGATGTGTTGGACCATGCCCAATGGACAGGTAACACATGGACTGGTACACATGGGGAGATGATTAGTTTTGACCTCCATGGCGCTGAAGAGCCCATCAGATGGTTGTTGAGACCCCATCAAGGGCAGAGATAGGATAGTTCTTGATTGAGCTTTTTCACCTGAGAAGAAGAAGGACGTTCCATCAGGGACACTTTGGCTGAGTCCAACCTAGGGGGGTTGACCCACTTCCAGTGGAACGTTTCCCTTTGATGACCCAGGATGTCACCTAGGGGCCATTGACATCACCTTGAGTGTGTGACAGTTTGACAGGGTAGCTGGCACGTGTGGCATGATTGGGAGGCCCAAAGAGGGCCAATGTTTTGACATTTTGTGCTACATTTTCCCTAAAAGGGGCTAAAGTCTCCCTCAATGGGGCTTGACGTCTTGCTTATGCTCAGGTAGGGCCTTGATTTGACAATTTAATGTAAAAACAATATAATTTTTGTTTAAAGCCTTGTCGGCTATTTTAATGACCTAAATTAATTAAAGGTCATGATACAGTATATATTGAGGAGTTTTATTCTCATTTTGACATGACACACAACTCACTCTCTTTTGAGGTCTAATTTTTTGCACCCTAGTTGGGGTATTTCATCTTTTAAGTGAGGCGCACTTATTGAAGGAAGGATTTTCTTGGCATTTTTTTCATTTCTCTTGAAGGAAGGTTTACAACTAGGGTTTGCAATGCTATTTCTTCATGATATGTAAGTGTTTTTTTTGCAAAACTTCTTAATTGAATGGTTGTAGGCTTATATTCTTGCATTTATTTATAAACTTTGCTGATTTAAAACCCTAGGTGACAAGCACACAAGTAGGTCCTTGTTTCATGTCCCCTAAAAGAGAAATATTCAGCCATTGAAGAAGGAAGGAAGAGCCTATCCATTGCTACCCTCTTATTACTTCTTCCCTTATGCTAGCCGTGCTTTTTTTTAAGAGTTAAAAAGAAGGAGACGTCCCAGGCCTAGGTTAACTACACCCAGGGTCATCCTACTTCTAGGGTTTGGTGATAGGGACTTGCCATTACAACACTCTCCCTCACCTCACTCTATTGTCTTGACTTATCTTCTATGCTAGCCATTCTACCAAGTTTAACCTAAGGAAGGAGGAAAGAGCACGAGGCCTTGCTTAAGCAACACCAGAGTGAGCCTCTTTCCCCTAGGGTTTTGATTCTAGGGCCCTGCCATCGCAGCACCTTAGAACCCTTCCCTCTTGTCCTTAGCCTTTTATCCCTTCAAATTTTTTTCATCTCTTTAATTGACTCCATTTACCCTTAGGCACTGATCTCATCTCCCCAACGTTGAAGTGATATTGGCCAAACAACTTTTAAAAACCTTACAATTTGAAACCCTAACTAACTACTAACCCTAATTAGGCTGTCGTCACTCTTGGATATTCCATCTTGACGCAACATTTGTCTTTGATAAGCAATTAGATGATGGTTTAAGAGCATTTATTGAGTAAGGGATTGATTAAATATGTTGTTGGCTACATCATCTCAATATTTATTGATGAATTGATACTATTCCATTGCTATATTGATTGACATTGATCTCATTGATATCTATTGTTTTAATTTCTTATATATTGATATCAGATAGTTATATGAAGTACTAACCCATTGAATTATAGCCTGCATATATTGTTTTTCTATTGTCTTGTTCTGGGCAGGTGTTCTCATTTGGGGATACACTTCATTATTGGCTGTTTAGCCGGACTATCTGATCTTGGTGGTAACTTGTGAGGAGGAAATTTTACTTTGACCTTTATACTTTGGCCTCTTCAAAACCCCAGGTTACCGGGGACGTCTCCTCTGGGCTAACCTCCCTGAATTGAAAGAACCTCCCCATTGAGGTGACATTGGGTGGGGTAGGTTCTTGTTACGCTAGTTTGGCCTCTATATTCTAGCCATTTGACCTAGCTACAAACTGTGCGATAACATTTTGGCGCCATTGCCAGGGACACTGAGTCAATTCTCCTCAGACGACAAACCTTTTCGGTAAGCCTTGCCTCAGAGACCTTTTCTTACAATCTTACCTGGGGACTCCATTAGGGTGTTATTCCCCTTTTCTTTGGTAGTTTCAAGTAAACTATCTGGCGACTCCACAAACTAAAAGGAGATTCAATAATCGTCCTTTGTCTTTTAGAAGGAAGCCTCCCTTAAACTCTCCTATTGTCAAATCACTTTTCGGGAAGAACCTTCCTTTAAGAATCATGTCTACCTCTCAAACCGATACAATGAACCCAACCAACAATCAAAGACAATGGTCATCTACCCTTTTCAGACCATTAGACATGTCAGCCATACCATGCTACCCTAGGCAAATGCCACCCAAGTATGAGAAGTGGTTTCCTAAATTCACCGGTACTGATGCCATCAATGCCGAAGAGCATATGAGAAACTTTTGGGCATTCTTTCAGCTTTACCCCATCAGTGATGATGCTAAATATTTGGTCATGAAGTTGTTCTCCGCTGCTCTCTATGATGCCTCAAGGCGTTGGTACCTCAGCCTTCCTGACGGAAGCATCAAAACCATGGATAGAATTGAAGAGGCCTTTCTCAAAACATGGGGTATCAAAGAAGACCCTAATATGATTCTCACTAGACTAAATATCCTTGCTAAGTATGAAAATGAGTCCATTCGGGAGTTTCACACCATATTTGAAACATTGCTATAAAGAATTCCCGCAAGCCATCACCCAAAAGATGACTACCTTGTCCATATCTACACCAGATCTTTCAATGGCTAACTAGGGTACCTTCTTAGAGACAAAAACCCCCAGTCCATTCAAGAAGCCCAAGATCTCACCACCAAGATAGAAGGGAATCTCCTTTCATCTAAAATTGAGCCTTTTACTAACCTAAGGGGGAAGATAGACACCAAGCATAAAATAGTACACAATGTTGAGGCTACTTCAGATCTATGTACTAGTATCAGCAAGCTGCAAGCCTCAATGGATGACATCATAAAGAATCAAGGGGAAATGATGAGCAGGATTGTCAGACTTGAAAAATCTTAGATCCAAGCACCCAGGGCCCCGTATAAAGGACAATTCTAGAAGGGGAACCAATTTTACAAGCCAAAGAATGAAAAAAAAGTTCCAAATACCTTGGCCCCTACAAACATTGTTGATGAAAATCCTTGGTGCCTGGAGTGCAGTGAAGCGCATTGGGAGCATGAATGTCCTTATAACGTTGGCCATAAACAAGTCAACAACATGGATTACTTCATGGGCTTCCCTCAGATAAATATCACAGATATAGAACATCAAGAAGCTGTAAGGGAAGCAGCCAGAGAAACAAGGATGGCGTTAATAAACAACCTGGATCATGAATCACGAGAAAAGATGAAGAAACAAGAAGTCCAAGTATACAGAAGGAAGAACTCGAAATGACCTGCTCTTGATCAGGAAAAACCCCTGCCCTTGGAGATACTTCTTCCCAAGACTTCCAATGTTGGTAAGGTTGACCTGAATTTTGACTTCGAAGGGGCATTATCAAAGATGCATGTGAATGTTCCCCTCAGAGAAGAAATTTGTAACAACCCTCCTAGCTAAGGACAACTACTCTGTCAGCAGGTGCAATTTTTTTTTGTTTTTCTAGGTTTAAAGTGTGTGCGCGCGTGTAGAAGAAACAACCTCCTTGACCCTGCATCACTATTCAAACCAACAAGATGCAAGTAAGACGAACACAATCAAGACGACCCGACCTATCATAGCAACAACCAAAAACAAACGCCCCTGGGCATAAGGTGTGCAACTAGCAACTGTAAACAGAAAAAGGACACTAGGGTTTAGGTACGGTACTATCACAGAATGAAAGAATCCAACAGTAGAGTCGCAGTAGTGGAACTGTGCCTTTAAACAGCCCGAGACTACTGATATGGCTCAGAGTGTGTCACAAGAGTGGAACTGTGCCTTTAAACAACCTGAGACTCTTGTTACGACACAGAGTGTGTCGCAAGAGTGGAACTGTGCCTTTAAACAGCCCGAGACTCTTGATATTGCACTGGATTCCTTTCGCCGGATTTACTCTCAGACATAGATACTAAGCTACAAGAGGTGTCCATATCCCGCCCGACACGAACAGACGACGCCATACAATACCACCAAGTACTGCAACTCAGGGACAATCATGACCTCTACGGGAGACGCAAGTCAGGAGGACTCTAATATCGACTGACCACTAATGAGACCCGAGGACATTAATCAAGGGCAATTGCTCCATTACTTATCATCAACCGACGAAGGCTTAATCCTAAGGTAAAAACCAATAAATTCAACCCCCATTATGTTGTTATAAGGTCAGTAGGCACTAGTTCAGGGTTAAGCAAGAAGCACAAGCGCAATGTATTTTTCTGTTAACTGCCTTAATTGCGCAATGATATCTTACCCTAATGGTAACCCTCGAGCATTTACCACCTCCATATGATCTTGCCCTTCCTACCAATTGTTACCCTAATTGTAATAACCTTACAAGATAATGACATCGCAATTTAAACCTCGTCATTGGCATTTCCATTTAAACAATATTAGCATTGCAATCCAACATCATCATTACATTTCAATAAGCCAATAAAATCATTATTTCTAAACATCATCACAAATCATTCATTGAACAAATATTAACCTCGCAGCAACTTAAGCATCCCCATTAACATTTCAATTTGAACAATTACTCAACATTGCAATTCACCCCACATTAACATTCAATTAATAAAATTATAATGCAATTAAACAATAAACTTTAACATTCCATTATGATATGAACAAGGCAAGTAACCACTACTTAACATTGCAGTTCAACTAATATTAAAACTTCCATTAAATGATATTAATATTGCAAATACACAATAATTAAACAATTACTTAACACTGCAATTCCAATAATAGTATTAATAGGGCAGTCACACAATTCTTAACATCGCAACTCCAACGGCATTTGCATTCCATCAATGACATGAACATTTTCCATTAAACAACTACTTAATATTGCAATTCAACTAATATCAACATTTCCATCATTAATATTAAAATGGTAATCAACGATTACTTAACCTTGCCATTCCACCCAACATTGGCACTTTAATTAAATAATATTAAGTTTTCCATTTAGACCAGTCCTAACTTTGCAAATTAACATATAATAACATTGCATAATAACCCACTATTAACATTGGATTCAACCTCCTGTTCGTATCACAGTTAGACTAATATGATTATGGCATATTCCACAAATTATTATCATTTTCAAGTTATAATTATTAATATAGCGGTGGAGCATCAGCATTAGCATTCGATTTAACCAATAATTATAACCTTCCATCCTACGAATTATTCTAGGTGAAAAACGTTGTAATAGTTATTGATTTAGATTAATGATTGTCAAACTTAGGCGGATAATTAATTCTTGGCTTAAAATAATTGTATTTGATATTCAGCCTAAACCCTTAAGGGAGCGCATTAAAGACACCATTAAAAATTGAAAAGAAGAATAGAAAAACTCTATAACTAAAGTAATAACCTAAAAAGGGTTACTGGTATCAATTATTCTTCCCTTTTCATTTACCTGGTTACTTTAAATTCTCCATAAATGCACACATCCCCTTACGTTACCTGTCAATGACATTCACCTAACAGTTCTGATTAAATGTCGTGTTGGGCGTTCTAAGCCAGTACTGCCATCAAATAACGTTGCAAATTCCTAATCCGTAAGGTAAATAGCCATTATAATAATAGTTGAATAATCAAATTAATAGACAGCAAAAACAAATACAATGCGCCTTAACTGACCACTAAATCAATCTTGTCAGAACAGTCGTTGCTGCTTCCAGGAAGCAATGAGTGAAGGGTTGGTGGCATTTAATTTAATTAGGGTGGATGGCTTGGGTCTGTCATCGGCAAGGAGAGATCGCCCATATGTAAAGGAGAAGGTAATCATTTATTATTCTCGGACAACCCCCATCTGGAACGACTCCTGCGCTCAAGGCAATAATGAAGGGAAACAACTAAATCTGGCAGGGCACTCAAAATGAAAGGAGAATCAAGTCAGCCAACTGCTAGAATGATTTATTCAACAACGAACCAAGACCCATGAGTCGAACGATGGTGGGTGGTGCTGCCCACAGTCACCATGCACGACCCAATCGTTAGTTGTGCATCTGGGTTGTACGACTCTACAAACAGATACCATGTGGCCATTAAATCTGGATGCGTAACAGGTAAAAATATAAGGGCTGCACAAGCCATTTCTTTGATTGCTAAAAGAATCGAAGCATATTGATCACGGATCTTAAACCTGTACAGGAGGCATCACTTCGATTGCTATAAGAAGACTGAAAATTTACTGCAAAGTAATGATCGCATGGTTAATGGAAAAAATAATAAATTGTTCTTTCCCTGTTTTTGGTAGGGCGTTATAAGAAAAGAATCTGAAGGGGCAAGCAACTAGGAGCTATGCATAAACTCTAACATGAAATGAGCGTGCTCATAAGCATTTCATTAATATTTTGAAGAGACAGTGGAGGACCACTTCGATTATTGTGTTGTCGACAGTTAGATAGAGGAGAGAACAACATTTTTTTTTTCAATATGCGATAGATGACTTGTACATAGGTCGAGGCAACTAAAATTGCATTCAATCATTCATCCTAATCTCCAGATAAGACAGTCGGTCAGCGAGGCAAGGAGATTTATTTCGATCTGCGATAAGAATTGGTTGTCTTGGTAAAGGGGATTTAGTTTGCAAAGCTGAAGTAAAGGAAGACATAATGTGATTTAAACCATTAGGCCGGATTAACTGAACTAAGCTAGCACTCGGGCTTCATTCTTGTTCAGGTTGCGTTGCAATGAGAGGGAAGCTTCTTTAAACATTCTACATAATTTAGTCTGCTGCGTTGAAATTAAAAATCGAACATCAATAATTAAAAACCTAATATCTTCTGCCTCGGAGATAACACACTACGCTCGAACTCAAGAGAAAACGCCTTTCCATATATCTCAGGCGCGCAGTATGCCAGGTCGAAATTTTTGGCAAGTCGACATCAAGGAAGGGTGTCAGTCAAGGCGAGGACAGAGGTGGAAAAAGACTGCCTGCACAAGGACCGAACGTGGTCACCACCATTAATAAAAAAGCGGCAAAGGTAAAGGCACCCGGTGGCGTCGATTACAACATACAGCGAGAGAAAATCAATGCCCACGATTGGATTCAGCACCCAAAACAAGGAGAAATCCAACGTAAAATTGCTCCACTGTATTGATACCTAGAAATAAAAAAGTACCCGTACAAATTAGAAAATGCCCATTTATGCGTATATATGCCCGGTGAAGGAATGCCCATTACGAATAGAAAATGCCCAGTACTTTGTATATACGCCCATCATTAAAAAGAATGCCCATTACAATAGAAAATGCCCGATTAGCTTTTCACGTATATCGCCCGTTAATAAAAGCACAATCTGAATATAAAATGCGATTGCGGTACATACCCGGTAACAAAGGTAAACCCTACTGCCTGGCGCCCGTACAAGCGAGGGAACCCAATAGAAATTTCGTAAAGTGATTAACAAATACTTTATTTACGAGGTGGGTAGCAGTAGTAAGGGTTTCATGGTCACGCTAATATCTATTAAGCTACAGTTCTCATACACTATTCACTCTATATCCATGAAACTGCAAGTTGCACAAGCCATTAACTACAATTTGTAAATATGCATAGCAAGATACAAAACCCAGAGATTTACATACCCGTGTCCTTAACGCTTGCAACAATGTTTCTTGTGCTCCCACCGCTCCAGCTCCTGCTTGCCGACACACAATGAACTCCCCGGTACCTCCCAACCAAACTCTAGGGGTACTCTTCTTCCACACACAAATTTAGAGCATAGAGGTACACACAACCGGTAACTAGCTCCTCAGCTTGCCTCAAGGGCTGAGCTACCACTCACGTTTGTTGAGGATTCCCAACTCCTACCCGGCAATCCCGGTCAGAGTCTCTATCCTCGGTAACAATACCCATCTCGGCCAAAAGGTCCTTTTGCCGCTTCCCCCTCCTCCTTTTCCTTTATTGAGACTCAAACCCTAATTCTTGTTTTACTTAGGTTTTCCCCCTTTTTCTCTTTTGACTTTCTTATTTTTCTTTTTAGCTTATTTTGTTTATATATTTCCTTTTTTTTTTTTTTTTTTTTTTTTTTTTTTTTTTTTTTTTTTTTTTATTTTTTATTTCCTTTTATTCTCACATGTTTGCTTTATTTGTTTATGGTTTGTTTATAATATAAATACATATATATATATATATATATATATTTTCATTTTCTATTAGTAAGCATGCATTCACCATTTAATTTACCATTAATATATGCTGTATATTTAGGATTAATGAAAGATTAAGGTGATGGCAAACCAATATAGGGAAAAGTAAATGTATTACATAAAGCGAATAAAGAGGAATTACAGGGAGGGGTTGGCGATTTAGTAAGTGTGAAATGCACAAGTAAAGGAAGATGGATCTTCCGGAAGATCAAGGCTGAGGAGGATAGTTTCAATAGAGTAGGCGATGGATAATGAGAGGGTGATGGTCGAGTTTTTGTTTCGATGCTTTTTTTGAATTTTCATTTGTTAAGGCCACACTAAATCCCCGGTTTCTAGAAGGTCTTAGGCTTAGGGTTTAGATTGACTGAAATTCGATTGGTTAAGGGTAATGCTTAGGTTTCATTCAGGTGCTAAAGACTTAGGGATGATTGGGAAACAAATAACCACCTTTACCATGGCGTTCCCTTCGGTCGCTCGTAATGCGCCAAAGGAGTGCCACTCGTCTCTGGAATTTCTTTTGGCAACGTGCCCTTCCGGGATGCACCATGTGCTCAAGGGGTGCCACTTCGTCGATTGAGTTCGATGCGTGCGATGTGCCCTCCGGGATGCACCCCGTGCTCCAAGGTGCCACTCGCCGGCCCAGGCCCGATTAGTGAACCTCTATAACCCACAGGTAAATACTCATGCGTGAACTTATTAGGAGACTAAGGGCTCTAAGGAATAAGGCCCACACTTTATTGGGATCTATAGAGAATCATCGTGAAGGCGGCTGTCGCGATCGCCCCTCAACGGCATCGTGGGTCCTCGAACTAGGTGTCGTTAACCCTCTACAGTTAGAGCCCGCAGTGAAGGTGCTAGCGGTGATTAGCGGGGCTCTTTGTCCACCCTCCCTCAACCTCTGCACTTGATAGGTATTGGTGGCCCTTTGCTTCGTATGTGAGTCCAAATTGGAAGCGAAGCTTTTTAGGTCAGCCTGCATCACCAATAATCGTATGCGATATTGTCAACATCAAATTATCAAATCAAATGAAACATCATGACCATACATATCAGCAAAGCACACTCCACATTTCGGTCAGGGTCAAGGGGGATCTGCGTCGTTACTGCATCCTCAAGGTCAAAACCACACTCAATAAAATTGAGTCAATAACGCAGATCTACATCAAATGGTAACACATCGTAATGTCTGCCAATCCCATCATAATCAAATATAAAGGCCTAACATCAAAAAGGATCCAGATCACTTGAGAGCAAATGTCCTCAAATAATAGAGATGTTCTCGGTCTTGAGGAGAGGGATGTTACATACACCCCCTCTTGGTCACAAACTTCGTCGAAGTTTCTCGATTATAATGCATAAATAGAAATTATCATGTATCACAGTATATATGTCTATCATCAAACAAAAATGGAAATTGCTGATGCATTTCATATGTGTCCTCCTAGGTCACTGAGTGCGGCCTATAGTTGTTGTATTGGACCTTGACCTGATCTATGGATTGGCCCGTGGCAGCCGAATCACGATGATCTAAGATCTTGGTGGCTTCGACCATGGCTCCCTCATCCGATACGCAAGGAGCTTCGAGGTCAATCACGTAATGGCGGATCGCTAATATAATGTCTCCAAAGCGGATACATGAAAAACATAGTGCATATGCCTCAAAGAATCGAGAAGGCTAGTAGATACGGGCTCCTTTCTCTCCACAATCTGAAAGATTCCCACAAACCTGGAGAGAGTTTATCTTCCTTTTCAAACTTGATGAACTCTTATGCGGTTTAACCATCAAGAAGACTCGATTACGTCTGGCAGCTCTGATTGGGCTTCAGAGTGCGCATCTTCATAACTCTTCTGTCGATCTTCGGCTTCTTTAATCCTTTGTCTTATGGTTTATATTTGCTCTTCCATTTCCTTGGATCGGCTTCGGTCCCACTAGGATCCTATCCTCAAGCCAATCCCAACAGAGCGTCAGGCAGCGGGTAAGCCCATAAAAAAAACTAAAAAGGCCCCATCCTTATGGTGCTTTGATAATTATTGTTATGCGAACTCCACTAGAACAGAATTCCTCCAGCTTTTGTTGGTTCGTCGTGTACATGTGCAACATGTCTTCAAAGGTTCGGTTAAACATGTTGTCTGTCCGTCAGTCTTTGGGTGGTACGCATTACTAAAGTTAAGTTAGGTTCCCAAGGCCTCTTGGAAACTTCCCCAGAATCGTCGATGAAACACGATCCCTTGATCCCGGATATAATCCTTTTAGGCAGCCATGCGACCTCACAATCTCATTGATGAAGACTGCATGCCTTCGGCGGGTGCACGATAAATTAAATGCGCCGAGAATAAAGTGAGCACTCTTAAAACCGAGTGTCTACTACTACAAAAATCGAGGTCGTGTCTCTTCGTTAGAGTGGCAATCCAACAATACAAAATCCATGATGCATAACCTCCCATTTCGATTCAATGCTTGTGGTTGAAGTAATCCTGCCCGGGTGTCTGTGGTGACCTTTACTGTGACACTTTCGAGACATCTGGCCACATTGTTGACTGTGTCGGCCTTCATTACTTTCCAAAGAATAATGGTTTGAGGTCGCCCTCATCTTGAAGTGACTCCTAGGTGAGCCATGTAAGCGGCTCTATGAGGCCTGGCTCGGGATCAACATCCTCAACTTCGTGGATTAGGTGGTACATAAATCCGACCTCTAAACCTCAATAAACCATGGCTATCAAGTGAACCCTCCCTCATAATGTGGTACCATCATTTGTGTTTCGTCGAAATCTTTGACTTACATTGTACGGTCATCATCAACGTAAAGGTGAGAATATTCTCAAATGGAATTTGTCACGAAGGGTAACCGAAGATCGTGGCCTCCGACTCAAGCATCCACCACTTTCGGTTCATTGTTCGCTTTATGTAATTAATCTCAAAAACGTATTCGCTAAGCAATTCCGACCAGCCTTGGTTATGCAGCATTCGGTCGCTTTGCATAAAATGTGTTGTAGTCCACAATGATGGGTTTTAGTTCAAATTTTCATCCAATAAGGTAGTGTCTCAAACCTTCAAGGCATATCGTTGGCTAATAGCTCCAAATCGTGCGTTGCGTGGTTCTCCTCCTTATGCCCGGCTTCCTCTAAATGTATGCAATCACTCGTTCATCTTGCATCAAGACTCCACTGAAACCTTCCTTGGATCGTCGGTGCATACCAAATTAATCATGTCGGGGACCTTTAGTATTGGCATAGTTGTCAACAACTCCTTAAGCCTAAAGGGCTTAGTGCATTTCTCTACATCCAAACAAACTTCTTGTTTTCTTACAGGTTAAGGTGATTGGATTTGCTATCTTGAAAAACCCTCGACAAATCGTCGATGAGTATCCTGCTAACCCCATAAAACTTCACACTTCTGTGACATTGGATTTAGTAGGCCATTCCATAATAGCCTCAGCCTTGGTTGGATCCACGGTGATACCTTCGCCGGAGATGGCGTGCCCTAAGTAGTGAATCTTGGATTGATAAAATGAGCATTTGGACAACTTCCCATACGTTTGTGTTCTCATAAACATTGTAGTACCAAGTGCAAGTGCTCATCATGCTCGACTTCATCATCCGAGTAGATCAAGATATCGTCCAATGAATGTAGGCCGAACTTGTCCAGAACTTCATGAGGGCTGCCAAGTTCATCAAGCTCATGAACACCCCAGGCGTTCCAATGGAGTCCAAAAGGAAAACCGTAAACTCGTAATGTCAAATCTTGTCTTAAAGGAACTTGTCTTTAGGAATGTCCTCCTTGATCATGGCGGTGATATCCAGGATCGCCATCGATCTTAAGAGAACACATTAGCACCCTTCATTTGATCGAATAGTCGTCAATTCTAGGTAAGGGATAACGATTCTTGATCGTAGCCTTGTTGAGTTCACGGTATAAAGCCTCCATGATCAGATTGTTCCTTCAAATGAAAATAAGCGGGTGCACCCGGTGGCCACTGGGATATATTAGTCCAGTTAACAACTCCCCTTGGTGCATTTTCAACTCTTGCAACTCGAGGGTCGACATCAGAGTAAAGGCGTTCTTGCTATCGGTTCGGTTCGCAGTTTCAAGTCTATGGTAAACTACAACCCCTCTCTGGTGGCATCCCAGGAAAATCCTCACGGGAAATATGTCCGCAAATTCCTTCACCACGGGAAGGTGTTCTAGGCCTTCCGTTACTCCCTTTTTGTCTAGCGTGAGGATCACATAAATCTTGCACCACTTGCATGCTCTTAAATGCTTGTAAGGAAGAGAGACAGAGCATAAAGGAAACTCCTACGGTTCCTTCCTACAATCACACATCTCTATCCTTCATCATAGCCAAGCTCCAACCCGTTTTGTCTTACGGTTGAGAATCACCTCATGCGTTTCAACCAATCCATACCGATCACTCCGTCATAAGATCCTAAGATCGTGGCGGTACAAGTTGACTCGTGACAAACTCTCGGGTTAAGGGCACATCCATAGCCTTTCCTCCATCAACCGATTGGCTTTTGAATCCCTCTCTATGAAGCTAAACTTGTCTTGAACAAGTGCCTTCAGGGATGACCATTGAAAGGTTTGAGACATCAAACCTTTAAATCTTACTGCAGTATCGTTAAGGCCCAACACGTACTTGATGACCTTAAGCTTCTCGATATTCAAGTGTGGATCATACGGCGGCGCGCCATAAAGCGTTCTGTACTTTCGGCATCATCACGACCTCCCACATGGTAAAGCATTGAACTCATTGGTGGCGGCTCAATGAATTTTCTCTGAAGATACCTCTCGGAATCATTCCTCGAGCGGTTCCCGACCGCGTCTTCAGATCCGTATGCGGTTACTTGTTAGGGCGTTTTCCACCATAGAGGTGCTCCTTCCAATGAAGACGTAATGCGGACGCTCAAAGTTGGAGTACAAGCGTGAGTCTTTGAAGCACATAAGCCATCTTTTCAATCCGTACCTCGGTGGAACGCCTTCCGGGGGCGCAAAACTTTCGAAATTTGACCTTCTCGATTTCGTAGTGAAAGCTACTAGCGGCGATGCGCCTGTGAGTTCTCGGCGTGAGTGCCGGCGCCACAGCCTCGACTCTGCTTAATCGGCTAATCGATTGCCTCGGACATGCGGGCCTTATCAACCCTCTGACATCACCAAAAGCTGCGATCTGTTCGTAATAAGAGACCTACCACTTTCCTCTTTTGAGGTTTTAACTCCTCGGGCATGGATGCTGCGGGCGATGGCGCCTCCTCCCCGATGTATCGATGATGCGCCTCTGTGGCGTTCTCTAACCATTATTACCTTCACGCACATAATCAACTCAATCTGCCTTGATTATAATAAAACCAGCTCGTATCGCGAAAGCCATCGCGAACCCCAGAGTCAGCGAATTCGGGAACCGGCTCGATACCATATGCTTAACAACCCTCTAGCTAAGGACAACTTCCTGCGTGGTGCAATTTTTTTTGTTGTTGTTTAAAGTGTGTGCTTGCGTGTAGAAGAAACAACCCCTCGACCACCGCATCACTACTTGAACCAACAAGATGCAAGTAAGGCAAACAATATTAAGACGACCCGACCTATCTTGGCGACAGCGAGCTCGCCCACAGGTATAAGGCGTACTACTAGCAACTGTAAGCAGAAAAATGACACTAGGGTTTAGGTATGGTACTGTCACACAAAAAGGAATCCAACAGTAGAGTCACAATAATGTAATTGTGCCTTTAAACAGCGAGACTCTTGTCGACTTAGGAAGTGTCGCAAAGAGTGGGCGTGCCTTTAAGCGGCCAAGACTCTTGTTCACGGCCGCAGTGTGTGTAAAGTGGAATTATTGCCTTTAAACAACGAGAGGACTCTTGATACGACCTTTGGATTCCTTTCGCCCGGATTACTCGGGCATAGATACTTCATAAGCTACAAAGAGGTGTCCATATCCGCCGACCTGCGAACGGATGACTCATTGCAATACCACCAAGTACTGCAACTTAGGGACAATCATGACCTCTAATGGAGACGCAAGTCAGGAGGACTGTATCGACCGACCACTATTGAGACCCGAGGACATTAATCAAGGGAAATTGCTCCATTACTTATCATCAACCAACGAAGGCTTATCCTAAGGTAAAACCAATAAATTCAACCCCCATTATGTTGTTATATAAGATTGGGTAGGCACTAGTTGGGGTTAAGCAAGAGCACAAAGCATAATGTATTTTTACCGTTAAGCGCCTTAGTGCGCAATGATATCTTACCCTAATGGTAACCCTCGAGCATTTACCACCTCCATATTATCTTTCCCTTCCTGCCAATTGTTACCCTAATTGTAATAACCTTACAAGATAATGACATCACAATTTAAACCTCGTCATTGGCAACCACGTAAACAATATTAGCAGTTTGCAATCCAACATCATCATTACATTTCAATAAGCCAATAAAATCATTATTTCTAAACATCATCACAAATCATTCGTTAACAAATATTAACCTCCCAACTTAAGCATCCCCATTAACATTTCAATTTGAACAATTACTCAACATTGCAATTCACCCCACATTAACATTCAAATAAGAATATTATAATGCAATTAAACAACTACTTAACATTCCATTATGATATGAACAAGGCAAGTAACCACTACTTAACATTGCAGTTCAACTAATATTAAAACTTCCATTAAATGATATTAATATTGGAAATACACAATAATTAAACAATTACTTAACACTGCAATTCCAATAATAGTATTAATAGGGCAGTCACACAATTCTTAACATTGCAACTCCAACGGTATTTTCATTCCATCAATGACATGAACATTTGCCATTAAACAACTACTTAATATTGCAATTCAACTAATATCAACATTTCCATCAATAATATTAAAATGGTAATCAGCGATTACTTAACCTTGCCATTCCATCCAGCATTGGCACTTTAATTAAGTAATATTAAGTTTGCCATTTAGATCCACCCAGCATTGGCACTTTAATTAAATAATATTAAGTTTTCCATTTAGACCAGTCCTAACTTTGCAAATTAACATATAATAACATTGCATAATAACCCACTATTAACATTGGATTCAACCTCCTCGTTAACCATGCAGATTTAACTAATATGATTATCGCATATTTTGACAAGTATTATCTTTTCAAGTTACGCAATTATTAATATGGCAGCTGGAGCATCAGCATTAGCATTCGATTTAACCAATAATTTTAACCTTCCATCCTACGAATTATTCTAGGTGAAAAACGTTGTAATAGTTATTGATTTAGATTAATGACTGTCAACTTAGGCGGATAATTAATTCTTGGCTTAAAATAATTGTATTTGATATTCAGCCTAAACCCTTAAGGGAGCACATTAAAGACACTATTAAAAATTGAAAAGAAGAATAGAAAAACTCTATAACTAAAGTAATAACCTAAAAAGGGTTACTGGTATCAATTATTCTGCCCTTTTCATTTACCTGGTTACTTTAAATTCTCCATACATGCACACATCCCCTTACGTTACCTGTCACTGACATTCACCTAACAGTTCTAATTAAATATCCGTGGACGTTCTAATCTAGTACTGTCGTCAAATAACGCTGCAAATTCCTAATCCGTAAGGTAAATAGCCATTATAATAATAGTTGAATAATCAAATTAATAGACAGCAAAAAAAAACCAAATACATTGCGCCTTAACTAACCACTAAATCAATCTTGTCAGAACAACTGTAGCTACTTCCAGGAAGCAATGAGTGAAGGGTTGGTGGCATTTAATTTAATTAGGGTGGATGGCTTGGGTCTATCACCGGCAAGGAGAGATTTCCCATAGCAAAAGGAGAAGGTAATCATTTATTATTCTCGGACAACCCCCATATGGAACGACTCCTGCGCTTAAGGAAATAATGAAGGGAAACATCTAAATCTGGCAGGGCACTCAAAAATGAAAGGAGAATCAAGTCAGCCAACTGCCAGAATGATTTATTCAACAACGAACCAAGACCCATGAGTCGACCGATGGTGGGTGGTGCTGCCCACAGTCACCATGCACGACCCAATCGTTAGCTGTGCATCAGGGTTTTACGACTCCTCCCACAGATACCATGTGGCCATTAAATCTGGATGCGCAACAGGTAAAAATATAAGGGCTACACAGGCCATTTCTTTTATTGCTAAAAGAATCGAAGCATATTGCTCACGGATCTTAAACCTGTACAAGAGGCATCACTTCGATTGCTATAGGAAAACTGAAATTTACTGCAAGTAATAATCGCATGGTTAATGGAAAAAAATAATAAATTGTTATTTCCCTGTTTTTGGTAGGGCGTTATAAGAAAAGAATCTGAAGGGGCAAGCAACTAGGAGCTATGCATAAACTCTAACATGAAATGAGCGTGCTCATAAGCATTTCATTAATATTTTGAAGAGACAGTGGAGGACCACTTCAATTATTGTGTTGTTGACAGTTAGATAGAGGAGAGAACAACATTTTTTTTTCAATATACGATAGATGACTTGTACATAGGTCGAGGCAACTAAAATTGCATTCAATCATTCATCCTAATCTCCAGATAAGACAGTCGGTCAGCGAGGCAAGGAGATTTATTTCGATCTGCGATAAGAATTGGTTGTCTTGGTAAAGGGGATTTAGTTTGCATTACTGAAGTAAAGGAAGACATAATGTGATTTAAACCATTAGGCCGGATTAACTGAACTAAGCTAGCACTCGGGCTTCATTCTTGTTCAGGTTGCGTTGCAATGAGAGGGAAGCTTCTTTTAAACATTCTACATAATTTAGTCTGCTGCGTTGAAATTAAAAATCGAACATCAATAATTAAAAACCTAATACACAGAGAAAACACAATACGCTTGAACTCAAAGAGAGAATGCATTGCCATATATCTCAGGCGCGCAGTACGCCAGGTCGAAATTTCTGGCAAGTTCGACATCAAGGAAGGGTATCAGTCAAGGCGAGGACAGAGGTGGAAAAAGACTGCCTGCACAAGGACCGAACGTGGTCACCACCATTAATAAAAAAAACAGCAAAGGTAAGGCACCCCAGTGACGTCAGTACACGCCTCGCAGAAAAATCAATGCCCACAGTGGATTCAACACCCAAAACAAAGGAGAAATCCCACTGTAAAATTGCTCCCTGTATTCAATGCCTAGAAATAAAAAAAAAGAAATGCCCATTACAAATAGAAAATGCCCCATTGCTCTGTATATATGCCCAGTAAGAAAAAGAAATGCACAATACGAATAGAAAATGCCCAGTACTTTGTATATACGCCCATCATTAAAAAGAATGCCCATTACAATAGAAAATGCCCCAGTGCT
>SNQJ01S0051883.1:6638-29097 GCA_010110895.2 Picea sitchensis
CTGCTTACCACGGGCGCATGTTGCCCGAGACTTTGGATAAGTGGGTTCTAACCCATTCATTTGATTTCTAACCCCCCTAGCAAGAAATATCGCTAACACTGCGCTCGTTGGAGGCCATTAATGAGACTTTAAAGGGGCAACAACCAGCAAGGACTGAAGTGGAACCCCCAGCATCTGGAATGGGTAATCCAGAAGCATCAAGGGATTCAGGGGGAGGACCTCCACCCGAAGACATCACACGAGAATTGCAGAAGATCAAACTTCTGGAGTTTGCCGGGGTTCACGCCAATGAATGCGTGGAAGCATGGTTGGAAGGCATGACAAGTTGTTTTTCCTTAAGGGACTATGTGTCCAACTCAAAGGTGAAGATCGCAATTTTTCAGTTAAGAGATAATGCCATGAACTGGTGGGGCAACCTGGAAAGACAATTTCACCTTACCCCAAACACCATATCTTGGGAACTTTTTGAGGAGAGGTTCTGAAGGAAATATCTACCAGCGTACTACGAGGAACAACAGGTAGGGGCATTTCATGCCTTAGTACAGGGAAATAGAACTGTAGAAGAATATGACATCAGATTTATGGAATTGGTCAAATATGTTTCGTATATGGATAATGACCAACGACAGACAGAGCACTTCGTCTATGGATTGAACCCTAAGATAAGAGTTATGGTGCGGATGTGGAAACCGTCTTCAATAGCGGAAACGGTGGAAAATGCGTGTTATGCGGAGGAACACATGAACTTAACTGGGGGTACAAGACTGACATTTCCACATCATCCTGGATTCATAGGGAAGGCCCTGAGGACATTTCCTAGGGGAGGGGGCTCAAGGCCACCGCCATATGGTAATAGAGTCATGCCAAGGATAGTAGCCATAAGGATTTCAATGGCAGCGAGTGCAGCATCTCATTCATCGCCAACAACGTAGATAGGTCCATGACCATCTCAGGGAATAACTAGTAGGGGAAGGGGTTCCAGGGGAAGGAACTCATTTCAAATACAGTGAGATAAAAGTGCACAGGTTCAATCTCGTGTTACCTGTTGGGGGTGCAGAGGACCCCATTACCAACGTGACTTCCCAGATTTACAATTAGGGTTCGTGCATAGAGAAGGAAAGGCAATGATGGGGAGAGAAAGTAGCAGCCACCAGATTTACGCAGCCATTAATAATCGCCAGGATGAACAACAATCCACGGTGGTGGAGTCAGAAGGTACGCTAAATCATATCAATGTTAAGATTTTATTTGATTCTGGTGCTACAGATAGTTTCATTTCCCCATATGCATTAGAAAAGAGTGGGTTGGCATCCTACGAGCACGATGACTTTAAACAAGTCGAGATGGCTTCGGGAGAAAAAAAAGCGGTAGGACCTAGCGTTGATAATTGTATAGTAGACCTGGGTGTGTGTACTACCAGGTTGAAGGTATACGTCACTGCTCTCGAGGTGTATGACCTAATTATTGGAATGGATTGGTTAGTAGCTCACCAAGCCTTGGTAGATTGTTTCGCAAAGAGGGTGTTTTGTGTCGACGATGAAGGAAGACTAGTAGAGATCCAGGGTGTACGGAGAAAAGTGTCATTATGCTTTATATCAACTATGAAGGTTAAGCGATGCTTGAGGCAAGGGTGTCGACTTTATGTAGTGGAAGCAGTGAATGAAAGGAAGGGACCCTCATTGGATTACTACCCAGTATTGTCATAATTTAAGGATTTTTTCCGAACGAGTTACTAGGATTACCTCCTGAGAGGGAGCTTGATTTTACTATTGAGCTAAAACCTGGTGTAGAACCAATCTCCAAGACTCTGTATCGGATGACAGCACTAGAACTTTGTGAATTGCAAATGCAGTTGAAAGAGTTATTGGACTTAGGTCTAATAAGGCCCAATGTCTCACCTTGGGGTGCACCCATAATTTTTGTAAAGAAGAAGGATGGATCCTTACAACTGTGTATAGACTACAGGGACTTAAATCGTGCTACAGTGTAAAATAGGTACCCAATGTCGCGAATAGATGACCTCTTCGATCAGATGAAAGGAGCAGCGGTATTCTCAAAGATCAATTTTCGATCAAGGTATCATCAGTTAAGGATTATGGAAGGTGATATCCCAAATATTGCCTTTCGAACTCGGTTTGGACATTACGAGTTCATCGTAGTACCTTTCGGATTGACCAATGCACCAGTAGTATTCATGAGCCTCATGAACGACGTATTCTAGAAGTACTTAGATCGATTTGTACAAGTATTTCTAGATGACATCCTCATCTATTCCAAGAACGAAAGAGAACATGAGGAACACTTGCGAGTAGTGTTGTCCTACCTTAGAGAGAACAAATTGTATGGGAAGTTTTCGAAGTGCTCCTTCTTCCAGAAAGAGATTCACTATTTAGGTCATATCATTTTCGACGAAGGAATCTCTATGGACCCAGAAAAGGTAAAGGCCATTATGGAGTGGCCAGTGCTGAAAAATGCCCATGAGGTGAGAAGCTTCATGGGGCTAGCAGGTTATTACCGGAGATTTGTGGAAGGATTCTCAAAAATAGCAAAACCCATCACCACTTTGCAATGCAAGGGGGTCAAGTATGAATGGACAGGAGAATGTGATAGTGAATTCATTGAGATTAAGAGGTTACTAACTAGTGTGCCAATTATACAAGTGTCGAATATAGAAAAGAACTTCACAGTCTGCATGGATGCCTCGAAGCAAGGATTGGGGGTCGTGCTAATGTAGGATGGAGGAGTGATAGATTATGCATCAAGGAAGTTGAAGAAACATGAAGATATATACGTGACTTGTGATTTAGAGTTGGCGGTTGTAATGCTAGCTCTGAAAATTTGGAGGTAGTATCTTGTGGGGCGAAACTTTGATCTCAAAACGAACCATCAAAGTTTAAAACATCTCTTCACTCAAGGAGATCTGAATGCTAGGAAAAGGCAATGGAGTGAGTTTATGAGTGAGTATGATTTTGGTATTTCGTACATCAAGAAAAAGGAAAATGTGGTCGTAGATGCCTTGAGTAGGAGACCACGTATCTTCTCCTTGGTAACCTTAAAGGTCAATCTGAGGGAAAATGTGTTGACACAACTCCAAGGAGACAGTTGGTATTTAAAGGTTACTTCAAACCTCCAGAGCGGGAGGCAATTAGATCCAAAGTATGAAGGATATAGTCTGGAAACAGACGGACTATTAAGATATCGAGGAAAGATGTACATTCTGTTGGAAGATTGGTTGTTGTCATTGATGTCAACCCTAGTCATGGGTTTTGGACCACAAGATTGATGAAGTTATTTAGACATGAAGGAAAATGCACATGCAGCTACAACACCCATGGATGGATAGTATACATCATGCTATTTCCAGTTGTATGTGGCACGTCACGTGGATCCTCATGGTTGAGGAGAATTGAATTTTTGAAGATGAAAAAGTGAATTGTACATGTAGGCCCTGAAGATAATTAAAGAAAAGAATTACAAAATAAGAAAGTGTCAGGTCGGCCCTAATGTTAAAAGGAAGTGACATAAGAAAGTGTCGTGTCGGCCCTACTGTTAAAAGGAAGTGACATAAATGGTACAAATAAACATCATTATACATTCATTTTATACAAGCCGAATTTCTAGAGGGAAGAAGAAGAAAAAGAAGGTCGGATTTCAAGGAGGATGAAGTCTTTGGTGATGTGTTCTAAGGTATGTTATTTTCAGGTCATCTTAATACCATTTTTCTATAACGTTTTTCTAGAACGCATTCATATGGTGAAATAGATATGGTAATTGAGAAGACATATCAAGGTACCTCCTGTAAAAATTTCATCTCTTTATTCGCTATAATTATGGAGATACACTCGCTGGAAGATAGGGTTTTAGACCAAAATCAAACTAGTTAATAAACAAGTGTTCCTGGTAAAATAGTCATATATTCTTTAGTAAATATCCAAATTCATTGAGGCCTATTTCATTGGAAATATTACTGACTTTAGTTTTTATGTGCTAGTTTCTAATCAGATGTTAAATATTGAGCTGCCAGGAATGTCAGACAAGTTGGGTCTTCCTCAACGCACGAATCAATAAAGTTTTATTATCTCCATATACTTTGGGTGGAAGGAAGGGGAAAGGATAGAGAGTTCAAATATCTCCTTATATTGGAGGATTGTATCTTCCTTGGAGTTTTATCCCTCCCTTTACATTTGGAAGTCAGAGCTACCCTTTGGAATTCATTACTTCCCTTGGAACAAAAACTATTGATTATTTCTCATATATCATGCATGGTATCATGGGTGTATTGGTGTAACTCTTATATTATTGTTCATTTCTCATTGATATAATTGAAATGGTTTAAGTATAAGTTGAAAATGTTTTTAAATTGTACTTGATACCGATTCACCCCCTCAAGATCAACAATTGGTATCGAATGGTTACCTTCAGTACAGTTTTACCACCGGAAGGAAGATCCTATGAAGAAATGAAAGGAAACATTCCAAATGGGACTCCACCATTTGGAATGGAAGCGCTAATTTTAAATGGAAAAAAATAGAATGGAAACTACTTGAAATCTCTTGGGGAAAATGTTTAGATCTCACGCTTTGTTTCGTGGATATAATGCTTCAAGAAACCAAAGACTACCAAAAAGGAAGCAAAAGGGAACAACAACCGGTAATAGATACCATCCTAGATGGATTGATGTTCGAAGGAAACTAAGGTTGGGATCATGTGCATCAGCAAATATCTTTGGGACAAGCTACAAGAACTTTACAAGGAAGAAGCGAAGAAGAAGAAGAAGTTGAAGATGATTTGCTAACATCTCGATTTCAAAGAAGAAAATAGAGGTCGCATTTCTTTGCTTCAATTGTGAAGGAGTAGGTCAATGCTTGAATTTGGATGCCCTCATCCAAGGATGGAAAGAAGTGGCACCTAATAAGAAAAGTCCAATGAAGAAGAAGAAAAAATCATAAAGAAAACATCTGACAAGAAGATGAGAATCTTGGAAAAATTGAAGCATGTTGAGATTGAAAATAGCAAGCTCAAAGACACAAAGAAAACTAAGAAGTGAATTGGTTAGTTGTGAAAAGACAAATTGTGTTTAAAGTTGTTAATTAGAAGACTTTCAGAAACCTAGAGAAGAAACCATTTCCTGAAAAACTCTACTTGAAGAAGCAAGAAGAATATGTATAAAAGAAGGTCCAAATGATAAAGAAAAGAGAAGATTGTGAGAAACTTTGAACAAGAAGTTGTCTCTATCGAGGAAGAGCTTAAGAAACTCTCAAGTTCCAAAAGATTTAACACATATTGGATGCATGGTGAAACTTCATACAAAGAAGATGCAAATACCAACAAGCAAGTTGAAGAAAGAGCTACACGACAGTTGATGAGAAGTGGACCAGATACAAAGAAGGAATGATTACAAAAGAGATGAATATCCAAGAAGACCTCCCACCCTCAGAAATCAAAGAAGTTCCAATCAAGATGAAGCAAAACCACAAGAATAGATCATGAACCTCCTGCATGGACTACATCACAAAGAAGCCCACTTATCTAAGGTATCAAAATTCCTTTTCCTTTGGTCATCATATACTCTTGAAAAAATTGGACATAAGAAATTAATCAGAATCAATGAAAGGAACAATGCACAAGAAACATGAATGGTGTAAATAGAAGATATGGAAATAATCATTGATTTGTCAACGTAGTTATAATTCATTTCCACCGTTGGATTGGACAAAAATATTGTATGCTACAAATGCAATTATCTTGGTCACAAAGCAATTGAGATTGCAGATATATGAATGAAGATGTGCTCATGCCAACCACACAAAGATGAAGAAGGAAAGAGATTCCAACAATGAAGATTGTCGAATAGCATTGACCGGCTGGAAAAAATGTAAAAGAAGAAGATGAATGGTATAGACAAAGGGATGTTCTTCATTGATGACCTGGGATCAAGACAAATTTATCAGTTTGAAGAGAAAGGGTGGAGATGTTTCATTTGGATATGAATCATCTGCCAAAATAATTTGAGAAGGTGTAGTAGGATTAAGAAAATGTAAAAGCAAAGAATGTCTATTGGTTGAAGACTTGAATCAAAATATACTCCCTCGTCAGCAAAATGTGTGGATCAAGGATACACCCCACGCTTGATTCCCGAAATGTAAAATAAGAGAAAATAACTCAGAAGATTAGTTGCAACCAAACAAGAAGACCGAACAACATATACATCCTAGACATCAATAAGAGAGAGAAGACAGAAGACAAACAAAAGGATTCTAAGGAAGAAAAACGTCCCAAAGACCAAAATAAGGATGAAGTATTATTGAGTGCCACATGTTTAGGGGGGGAGCAGCCCCAAAGAAGAAGGTTACCTTTTTCCATTAACCTCGGAGATTACCACCCTTTTCCATTGATGTCAAGGGGAGAGAAATTAGATCATGATGATAGAGATGAGTGCCATCACGAGCAAGGGAGATTGTTGGAAGATTGGTTGTTGGTTGGCCGATGTCAACCCTAGTCATGGCTTTGGACCACAAGATTTCATGAAGTTGTTTGGACATGAAGGAAAATGCATTACGTAGATACAACACCCATGGATGGATATTATACATCATGTTGTTTCCGGGTGGTATGTGGCATCGCCACGGGATCCTCATGTTGAGGAGAAATGAATTTTGAAGATGACAAAGTGAATTGTACATGTAGGGTCTCCAAGATAATTAAAGAAAAGAATTACAAAATAAGAAAGTGTCAGTCTGACCCTAATGTTAAAAGTGTTGGAAAGGACATAAATGGTATAAATAAACATCATTATACATTCATTTGATAAGTCGAATTTCAGAGGGAAGAAGTGGAAAGCATATCGGATTTCAAGGGAGGATGTGAAGTCTTTGCGATGTAGTTCTAAGGTATGTTATTTTCAGGTCTTCACCATTTTGCTATAATTTTTCTAGAATGATTCAGATGGTGAAATCACTCATGGTAATTGAGAAGACATATCAAGGTACCCTCTGGTAAAAATTTCAGCCCTTGATTCCCTATAATTATGGAGATACACTGGAATATAGGGTTTGTGACCAAATTCAAACTAATCAATAACAACAAGTGTTCTGGGTAAATAGTCATAATTTTTTCATACACACTACAAATGCATGGGGACCACTCCATTGGAAAGAGTAATGGACTTTAGTTTCTTTGTGTGAGTTTCAGAATCATATGTTAAATATTGTAGGTACAAGTCAGACAAGTTGGGTCTTTGAACGTAACTTCTAATTGAATAAAAAGTTTTGTATTATCTCTCATATATTTTTGGGTGGAAGGAAGGGGCAAGGGGATGAGAGTTCAAATCTCTTTGTTGGAGGATTGTATCTTCCTCTTGAGTTTTATCCCTCCCTACATTTGGAAGTCAGATTCACTCAGTCATTACCTCCCTCGAACAAAAACTATTGATTATTTCTCATATATTGTGCATGGTGTATTTTGGGTGTATTGGTGTAACTCTTTATAGTATGTGATTCATTGTTCATTGGAGATAATTGAATGGTTTAAGCATAAGCTGCAGTGCTAGTTTTAAATTGTACCCTGATAACGATTCGTTCCCCTTATCAACACATCCCTGAAAGTGGGGATTTCAAAGCATTATACTGAAGGAATTCCATAGAGAACTTTATTGTGTGTATCCGAGTGTGAAGAACATGTAAATGGAGATATATAAAGCCTGAACATGTAGTCCATTTCCTTTGCCAAGCCTAGAATGTCAACAAGTGAAAGTGGACCACCATCACGCTTGCCAGACTTCCCATAAACTGGCTGACATCCTATGTCCAAGTGGAAGTCATCTCTATGGATTTCTTTGTGGGTTGTCTCACACATCTCATAGACACAATGTCATTCTTGTGATAGTGGATAAGTTAACCAAGAGTGCTCATTTTATTTCAGTTAGAGACACTTACGATGTCACCGATGTGGCAAATGTGTTTGTAAGCAAGGTTATCCATTTTCACTTGTATAGTTTCCTAAGAAGATCATTTATGATAGGGACTCCCGATTCACTTATAGGTTTTGGACAAGTTTGCAGGCAACATTGGGGACTCAGTTGAACTTTAGCACATCTTATCATCCTGAATTAGAAGGGAAAATTGAGAGTAACCGGTCATAAAGACATGCTCAGATGTATGTCATGGATAATCAAACCAGTGGGAAGTACCACCTTGGTAGAATTTGCCTACAATAACGCTTTAGCTCCATTCCCTGAATACACCCTACTAAGATTTGTATGGAAGGCCATGCGAAATGCCATTGAGTTGGGATAGAATAGAAGACCGAGTAATAGTTGGGCTACAATTGATTCAAGAGATGGAGGAACAAAGTGATTCAGATTAGGTAGAGACTAAAGGAAGTATATGATAGGCAAAAAAAGTTATATGGATGCATCATCGACCGCTCGCTATGAAGTGGGAGACTAGGTTTTCATTCTATCGTGCCCAATAAGAGTACCATATGGTTCAAGAAAGGGACAAAGTTGTCACATCAATTTATAGGACCGTCAAAATCCAAAAAAAAATTGACCTATTGCTTATCGTCTCGTACCGCCACCCCACTCGCATAAACCTACAACATTTTTCATGTATTTGTTTTACATAATTATGTTGTTGATGAATAGCCAAACTAAATTGGAAGGAATTTGCATGTATCGACTTGGAACCCTCACGGTAGAACCATTACGCATATTAGACCATAGAGTCCAAAATCTCAGGAACCGTCTGGTAGACCAAATTAAGGTCCAGTGGGACTAGTATAGTCCAGGATTTGCTACATGGGAAGATGCCGATACACTACAACGAGACTATCCCTAACTTTTTTTACCACCTCAAGAAAATGTTTCAAGGTTAGTGGTATGTAATAATCACCTTTGAATTAGATGCATAGGATTACCCGAGGCTCATATACTTTATTTTCATTCACAATGAAACTATTAAGGATACACTTAAATCTTTAAAATGTATGAACTTCTATGAATGTTTAAATGTTATTGATGATGATGCATATAATGTGATCTACTAGGTGAATGTAAATTTTATGAATTTTAAATGTTATTGATGATGATGTATATGATGCCACATATTGTGAGAATGAATTTTTTAAGGAATGTTTAAATACCATTAAAATGATGTTGGATAGCGATGCAATCTATTTTGGTAAATGATAATCTTATGAATGGGTGTCAAAATTGAATAATGGAATATTATGAGATCTATTTCTAACTAGAAAAACTTTGATGTTGTTACCTGCATTGCTGATACCAAATTGAAATGATGATAGTATGCATCATACGATGATAATGCATAGAAATGGCTGATTTTAGTTACGTGACTAATTGTGTTATGGCTATGAAATAGCCAAGGGATAATGATGATGAAAGTGGATATCATGACCACTAGCCGAGAAACATTATGGTATGAATATTGTATGTGAAATTATATTCGCTTGGATGCATTGCTATGATATGTGACCAATGCAGGATTTCAGTGATGACACCTACCTAAAATTGAATAAACGATGACAAAACCCCAACAACATGGTGCCACCGTATATTCCATTGTAGGGTGATGCAGGAGCATCTCCCATTTCACCGCAGCCATGGAATGCAAGTGGACAGCTGGACTAGCCAGCATGAATTTTGAAATCACTTTGGGAATTGATGCACCATCTTCAATGAAGCCATTAAGATGAAATGACTTGTGTAATCGGGACCTTGAGCCAGCACGCCTCGCACTTAGTAGGTAGGAGGCATTTAAAGTAGTTAATGCAGTGTAGATAGAGTTTAATTCTATATTAGACAATTTGAGAGCACAAGAGGGAAACCGGATATAGACACCCTCATTGTGCATAGTAAGATAATTCAAGAAGGAAGAGAAAGAGCATGCGGAGAACCGTAAGAACATCCATGTACAAATATTTGGATTAATAGAAAGATTTGATTCAATCTCATGGATGTGCTTCTCTGTGCATTGATGTTATTCTCATGAATGTTTGCTTCCCATTATACATTTGTTTCTGATATGTCAGGTATAAGGATTTCACAAGTTCTAAGTGAAGACTGAAAGGAAGAGGGAATGAGTTTCAATTGTTTCTCCTCCACTGAGCAAGAATTCTGCAAGGAGGTCGGGCGTTCGCGAAAAGAGTGCATTGATAGAGTGGTTTAGATAGGTAGCCTTGTCTCATTTCCGCAGAAGGCGCTGATACCGAGCCGCAAGGAGTGTGCGCAGTAAAGTCATTGTGGTTGCAAAACCTGGGTAAGGTGTGAGAATGCTATTGGAGGAGTGTACGAGTCGAAGGTATTCATCAATTTGAAGTCTCTGAGAGTTGTCACAAGGAGGCGTAAAGATCCCTCTCTTTGAGGTTGAAGTTGTGGGAAGCTCAGGAGGAGTAAAGTCCTTGAAACATTGAGGGGCATCGAAATTTTGTAGCGCAATTGGATATGTCCAGAGAAGAGTCCTTGGTTTTCCTCATAGAAATCATCAAAGGAAAGAAACCGACGCTCGGGAATCAGTGGGGAGGATTAGCTTAATCCCAACAACCTGCCGATTCGCCGCGAGAAGCCAGAAGGTTACAAATAATGCCCTGAGTTCAAGCTCGAGATTGTGGACTATCTATCATCATTATCGCATAATCTGGCCAACCATTGGATTGACCCGTGAGTTGCACGTAGGTTTAAGCTTCACGAACGGAGGAGGAAACTTCCGAATTCGTGGTAGCCATCGATTTCAGCATTCGAAATCGAAGTCCCGGTGGAGTGATCGGGAAAATCCATGTTGGAAACCCCATAAAGGATTGGCACCATCCATCAGTCGGGACACATGGACAAGATTGAAGCCCCATCGGCATTTCGGTCATCCGGACTCACATAGGTAAGTGGTTTGGGTTTATATAATTGACGAAAACAGAGGGTTGATCTGAACCATCCACCCACTTGGGACACGTGTCGCAACCGAGGGAAGTCGTGGATCAAGCCATTTCTCAAGTAAGTAAGGGAGACAAGGAGACTTGGAACTTAAACGCTAAGTCCCATTTTCCTCCAAAAGAGAGGATCCATGTGGGACCCCGCTGACGCCATCTCATCATAGCTTAGGCATTGAGAATTTCCACGTGAAAACCCCGGCGGGCGAGGACCGGCCCATCTTTGAGGACGCATGGCATTGATCTTGACTTTCATAGAAAGTCCCGAAGAGAAGTCATATTGGGGAATCATCTTTCGAGAGGTCGGGGAAGGTGGAGGTAAAAGAACTTCGGCATTTGAAGTCGCGAACCCGAGGGAGATCTAGAGCCATTGATTTTAGCTATTGATCACAATCATTGATAGCGGTTTTACTGTGGAAGGACATCCTAGTGACGTCACATCGATTCAAGAGTTCGAATCCTAGGAGGGATGAGAGGTCAGCCTACATATCGCATATCAAAAACCCCAAAATCCCAAAAGGTGGTAAGACAGAAGTCATGTGAAAGTAGGTCATGTGGACCACGAGCCTAACCCAGAGGCTGATCGGAGATTATACTATATCGAAAAAATGGAGATCGGGAGATCGGGAACCAAAGGGTCATGACATCGAGAATTTGAAAACCCCAAAACCCATTTTTGTCTTGTTGTGACCAAAACAAAGTAATTGGCCTAGAGATCCAGAGGAGCGTATCGACCTTGTGGGCCACTCTTAAAGTGGGAGGAGAATTTTACGGTGCTGAATATCGGCGTCAAAAGGAAAAGAAACCCATTAAAAATCAGAATCCCACCACCGCCGGACCGCCGTAGAAGTTTGGTGAAGGTTACAACTATGTCCAGAGTTCAATCACAAGATATTGTGGACTGTCCGATCATCATTAATGCATTAACTGCCAAATGCTGAATTGACCAGGAGTTGCAAGAGGTTTAAGCTTCGTGAACGGAAGTAGGAAAGTTCAATTCGGTATTATCGATTTCGCATTCACGAAATCAAAAGTCCCAGGAGTAAGAGATCGGGAAAAACCATGTTGGAAACCCCATAAAAGATCGACACCGTCCATCAGTCAGGACACATGGACGAGATTGGAAGCCCATCAACATTTCTATCATCGGGACTCACATAGGTAAGTGGTTTGGGTTTATATAATCAGTGAAACCCGAGGGAAGTTGATCCGGAATCACCCATCCACTTCAATCGCGGTGTCAAAAATTTGAGAGAAGTCGAGGATTGGAATTTCGTGATTTAGGGAGACAAGGAGGACATGCAACTTGGAATCGAAGTCCAATTTTCTGAGTGAGGGCTCCTCGCGGTGGGGACCCCGTTGACGTCATCTCAATAGCGCTGGTGGGCATCAGAATTGGCTGTGGTGAAACCTCAAGCGTAAGCGAGGACCGCCCATCCCAGTGACGGTGGGTATCAATTTCAACTTTCTGGAGAAATTCTCAAAAGGAGTCATATGGGGAATTGGCTTTCAGAGATCAGGGAAAGCAGTTGCAAAGCACTGACATTTGGTCACAAAACCCTCAGGGAGATCCTGGAGTCATTGATTTTAGCAACCCCATCATGCAGTCGCTGATAGTGGTTTTACTAAGGGAAGGGCATCCTGCTGACGCCACACGGGAATTCTGAGTCGAATCCTGAGGGATGAGAGGTTTCCCAGCATACTGACATCAAAACCCCGAATCCCCGAAGGTGGTAAGACGGTTGTCATGTGAAGAGGAGGTCGTGTGGATCATGAGCCTAGCCCAGAGAGCTAATTGGAGATTATAGTATATCGAGAAAATGAAGATCAGGAGATCGAGAACCAAAGAGTCATGACATTGGGAGTTTGAAAACCCTAAAACCCAATTTTTCTTTTCTTTTGTTGTGAAGAAAAAGTAACCAAAATTTCCAGACACCATGTGAGCGTAATAGACCAGGCCACTCTTAAGGAAGCATTCCAAGGGCGAATCAAGGAGCTTCTCTCCTGCCTGGGTTGGGATTTAGAATGATCCCAAGACCCGGAGGTCACACGCAGGTCTTGTCAAGGCGTGGGTGCTGCTCCACGCCATAGGGTGTGGACCTTAAGGCGATTAGGGTGGGTGGAGGCATTTCCCAATCGCATCCCTTCGAAACCCGAAGTCATGGGAGGACGATGTTAACTCACGCTCCCCAAGATGTGTGATGATGACTCGGCTCTATTGGGGAAGCTTGGTCTAGATAGCCACACTGCCACGGGTTCTATTTGGAGTTAGGTCACAGTTGACGCCCAAGATAGTCTAGCGTGAGGAAGGATAGGAATGGAGATGGAAGTGTTAGGGGAGGAAGGATGAGTAGAAATATTGGTGCATGGAGATTTGTCTGATGGTGAAATTTGATTTTTTCCCTTCTAAAAAAGAAATGCGTATATATGAATATTCATAATACGTAACTAAACCACGCTTGTCTAAATAAAATTGTTGAACCGATTATTGTAATTAAAGGATTTCTCAAACAATTGGATTGGTTTTGTTGTCTTTTGTAAAGACTAGTCTTGTTGATTGGATTGATGCATACATAAATTACTAAAGGATTATTTTTTATTATTAGTACATGCACTGGACTTATATGTACCAGTTGCCAATACGTGCATTTCTTTGTACATATACAATTCGCGTATGTATGAGTTTCGTTGACTTACTTACTGATAATGTCAGTTAATTGTTATGAATGTGTGAACCATGTTTCTTTTCCTTTGTACCATAAGATACCTTAACTTCGGGACGAAGTTTCCTGAAGGGTGGGTGTATGTAACAACCGTAGTTGAATATATGCTTAGGGATTATTAAGTAAAACAATTAATTAGGTAATTAATTGTCCTAACATGGTCTTAATTAAACAAAGATTGGCATAATAATATTAATTAATTATTTGTTATAATTTTGATTAATTAATTAATTAATTACCTATCACATTCAATGACATGGGTAATAACTTTAAGAGGGTTAATAATTTTAATTTGTTTAATTAAATGATTTACGTATATGGAGGGGATAAGAAACATTAAATATAAGGATAAGACACATTAAATAATAGGATAAGACATTATCTAAGAGGATAAGATAATGAATGTAGGGATAAGGAAATTAATGAGGAAAGGGTCGGTGAAGGGGGGATATGACGGGTGGAGTCTTACGGGAAGGGGATGATTATTTTGGGAGGAGGAAGAATTATTGGAAGGGGGAAAGACTGTATGTCTGAGGTGATTATTTTTCTGGTGTGGGGAGCTTGTTTTATGGGTTTTTGGTGAACTAGAAGCAGGGGACACCGGTTTGTTGGGGGTTTTGGGCATGGGGGGGCAGGATATCCTTTTGGTATCCTAGAGCTAGGAAGTCAGACAGGCTGCTGCTAGCTAACAGGGAGGAAACATGGTTTGGGAAGCATTGGTCAGCGCATCAGGGAGTAGCAAAGCAACATGCTAGACAACCAGGTCAGTGGAGAAATTAGCATCAGGAAGAGGTAATTAAATTTTATTATGTTAAGTTATTTTTCATGTTGTAAATAGATTTGAATTCCAGCAGAATTTTTATGCTTGTAGGATGTGAATGAATGATTTACATATAGAGAAAGGAAAAATATGTTAAATTGTATGTAATTTTGCATTAGATGGCCACTACATGAACAATGTATCTAATAAACAAATCATTCAGACAGATGGATTTTAGAGTAACATATCTGAGCTATCTTGCAGAGAAACAAAGGGAACAACCACGTTCCTCCCAACCGTAGAACCGAGCAACCACAATTTCTTGGTCGATTCACCCCCTAGCCTGACCATGAGTCCATAAGGGTGAACTTGGAAATCCCTCTACAACATAGTCCTTCAATTTAGTCCCTTTTTCTCCTTTCCTCACACCCTTCCAATGTTCATAACAGCAAGTGGAAAAAGCAAAAAGACTAGACTCTTTTCCCCGCATACTTAGCAGCATCCTGCCTCCTCACATATGCTTATTTGTAACTTGCCTAGGTCTTTTCTCTTCCTCGAAAATTTTTGCAGCTTCCTAAATCCCTAATTTTCAGGGGCTGCCAATGGCCAAATCACTAATTTTCCACTTGTAAAAATCATCCCAGGGGTAGTTCCAACATGTTCCCCACTCATGGAGTCATGATCAGCTACTTGTAACATGGTTGTTCCATTTGTCTTCCTGCAATCAATATAAAATATTTTGTTTTTAAACAAGTGTCATTGTCCAATATCTAGTTGGGACAAATCAGATCTCTTCCCAACAGTCAAAATCATTTATTACAATTATAAAATTCGAAATTCAAAATTGCCATAAATGGCAAAAATTTTCCAATTTTGAATTTACTAAAAATGGAAATAAATTTCCAGCAATTTAAATTCAAAAAATCTTTTTATTTTCTTTATTTTTGGGGATGTCACATCCTTTCCCCCTTAAATAAAACATTGTCCTCGGTGTTCGTTCCTTTCCTGGAACAGAATTCGATGAGATTTTCGCAAATCGCCTTCCAACTCCCAAGTGGCCTCCTCAGGACTAAAGTGCTTCCATTGCACATTTACCTGAGCGACAACTCTATTCCGAAGTGCTATTTCTCTCCAGTATAGAATGCACAGGGGTTCCACCTGCACCAAGTTCCAATCAATCATATGAGTACGGTCATGAATATACTTTTTCAACAATGAAACATGAAATACATTATGAATTCATAGATTAGCTGGAAGTGCAAGTTGGTATGCTATGGGTCCAATTCGAGCTAGTATCTCAAAGGTCCCACAAAACCTGGGTGCCAACTTGGCACAGTTCCCTAACTTTAATGAGATTTTTCGGGCTTTGACTTTTAAATAAACATGGTCTCATGTTTGAAATTCCAGGTGCCTTATTTTTTGATCTGCATAACTCTTATGTCTGTCATGTGCTTCTTTCAAGTTATGTTGTACCTTTCTAACCATGTTCTCCATTTTTTGGAGCATTTTAGGTCCGATCATGAGTTTGTTAGCCAGGTTATCCCAGCTAATTGGAGTTGTACACTTCCTGTCGTATAATACTTCAAAAGGGCTCAATTTTGTTGAAGTTTGGTACCCATTGTTATATGCAAATTCTACCAAGTGTATATAATCCTCCCGCTTGTTTGGTTTTGTTCTTACATACATGAAGAGCATATCCTCTATGATTTGGTTTTTCCTTTCGGTCTGTCCATCCGTTTGTGGATGATAACTTGTACTAAAATTCAAGTTGGTATGGAGCCCTGCAAACAATTTCTTCCAAAAGGAGGAGGTGAATTTTACGTCTCTATCTGAAATAACTGTTTTAGGAATACCATGCAGTTAAAAATATTTCTTTCATAAATATTTTAGTAATCTTTATAGCTTTAAAAGTAGACTTTACTAGAATAAAGTGTGCATACTTACTGAGTTTATCGATTACAACCATGATAGAGTCATTCTATTTCTGAGTTTTAGGAAAACCTGTTATAAAGTCGAGTGATATAGTCTCCCATTTCCATTCTGGTGTTGGTAATGGTTGTAAGGTCGGTTGGATTTTGGTGCTCAACCTTATTCTGCTGACAATCTTGGCATCTAGCCAAGTATTCCACTATTTCACCTTTTATATTAGGCCAATAAAATAGTTTCCTGAGTGTTGTTATTGTTTTCTGGTACCCTGGGTGGCCAAAATATGACTTCTTATGCACTTTGTCCAATATTGTCACCTTTAACCCTGCTGAATCTGGTATGTAAAGTATTTTTGTAAATCGTAGTAGTCCCTTCTCATCAACACTTAGATCTGATTTATCTGAGTTCGTGGTAATATTTGGAAAGTCTTCCATCATTTTGGTATAGTTTTCGTCATCAATACCCGTCGTCCTTATTCTTTCTTCCAGATCACTTTCTGCTCTGCTAATATTCATCTCAAATAATCCATGGATTCTTTTGCTTAAAGTGTCTACCACTTTGTTTTCCTTTCCCTTGATATGCCTAACCTCGAAGTCGAATTCGCTTAAGAAGGATAACCACCTTGCTTGCCTTGCGTTAAGATCTGTTTGGTTAAACAAGTATTCACCCCACTGTTTTCCGTTAATAATAGGAATTTTCTGCCCATTATGTAATGTCACCACATCTTTAAGGTGTGTATTACTACTACCAATTCTAAGTCATGAGTGATGTAATTCCACTCGTGTTCTTTTAATTTACGGGACTCATAACAAATAACATGTCCTTCCTGAGTTAGGACACCACCTAGCCCTTCTTTACTTGAATCAACACATACCGTGAAGTCTTTATGTAGGTCTGCTACTTTTAATATGGGTGTCATTGTCAATAATTCCTTTAGTTTGTTGAAGTTGTCTTGACATTTCTCTGACCAATTAAACCTAGTTCCTTTCTTCTGTAAAGATGTGATAGGGTAGGCTATCTTGGAAAACCCTTCTATAAACCTGCGGTAGTATCCGGTGATTCCCATGAACAACCGTATATCTGCTACATATTTAGGTACCAGCCATTCCATAATGGATTTCGTCTTTTCCAGGTCTATGGAAATGCCCTCCACTGAAATTACATGTCCAAGGTATTGTATTTCCTTCTGATAGAAGTCACATTTGTTGAAGTTCGCGTATAGTTTGTGCTTCCTTAATGCTTGCAGAACTATTCTTAAGTGTTCTTCATGTTCCTCCTCTGTCTTTGAATAGACCAGGATATCGTTCATGAATACTACCACGAATTTGTCCAAGTACTCACTGAAAATACTGTTCATTAGACACATAAACGTGGCTAGGGCATTAGTGAGTCCGAAAGGTACGACTACAAACTCGTAGTTTCCATATCTTGTCTGAAATGTTGTTTTCTTTATGTCCTCGTCTTTTATCCGAACTTGATGATAATCGGGTCATAAGTCCAATTTTGGAAATATCTTGCCCCCCCCTACTTGATAAAACAAATCATTTATCCTTGGTAAGGGGTATTTATTCTTAATAGTCATCTTGTTCATTTTTCTATAGTCGATACATAATCTTAGAGTACCGTCCTTATTTTTCACAAAGAGGACTAGTGCTCCCCATGGTGTGACACTTGGTCTGATATACTCTTTGTCCAACAATTCCTGTAATTGTACTTTTAATTTTGTCAGTTTTGGTAGACTCATCCATTAAGGCACCTTTGAGATAGGGGCAGAACTAGGTAATAGATCTATGGAGAAGTCTATTTCCCTTCTAGGGGGTAATTCTGGTATCTCATCTACAAACATATCTCTAAAATCATGTAGGACAACAAAGTCTTCCAACTTTGGCTTATCCTTCTCTTCTACTATACTTGTGAGTTGGATGGCATGAAATTGACATCCTTTTCTCACACATTTCTTTAGTTGCATCACTGAAATTTGTCTGAATGATACCGGTTTTGGTATACCTTGGGTTGTCCTGGTGGTTTCGGAATCATCTTTATAGCTAAGTATATTTGTATAACAATTTAATATTTCTTTGTGTCATTCCAACCATTCCATCCCAATAATCATGTCGTAAAATCCTAGTGGTAGGATGTTCAGATCGATCCTTATAGTTTGACCATCTAGGATGAACTCAAAATATGAAATGTAGTTGATCACTTTCCTTTTTGTACCTGTCGCTAGTTGCACAAGCCATGATTTTGCATGCTTAAGTCTCTTAAGTTTGTTCAACTCTACTAATTTCAGAGTAATATAGATTAATGTTTCTCTAGGGTCAATTAAAACAGAAATCCGAGTGTCCTGGATTTTACCTTCGACTTCCACCACTGAGGACTAGTGGTTAGCTTGTCGTTCGTCGAAGGCTGCATTTATCCAATGTAGGCTCCTGCCCATATCTCCCACTATCGAGGCCTCTTGCAGGTTATGAACAACATTTATGTTTGTTTAACTTAGGCGTGGGCAATTCCCCCTGAGATGAGGTTCTCCACATTCCCAACACTTCAATGGCTCACAGAAGTTGTCCCCAAACCTCTTTGCTCCCAGGTTTGCTAGTTTCCTGCTGCCTTGAGCATTCAGAGGATTGGAGTGAATATCCTTTCTTGGAAAAATCTTCACTATATTCCGATAAGGAGTTGGTTGGTATCCCTTCTTCCGCTGGTTCATTCGATCTTTTTTCTTGTCTTTCCAGGCTTTGGGAAACTCTACCTGCTATTTATATTGGTCGTAGCACATCCGCTCTTTTATGAATACTTCACTTAAGGATTTGGGGTTTTCAAACTCAATTCTGGCCTTGTAGGACTTTGGTAGACAGCTTAGAAATCACTGAATGTTTACTTTATCCTCACAAATGTATGGTACGAATCTTAGCAGATCTAGAAATTTATTTATAAGATCCTCCATCGTCATCTATTTAAGTCGTAACTCGTAAAATTCCTTCGTATATATTTCATGATAATTTTCTGAAAGGTATTGTTTCTTAAAATACTTCTTAAAGTCAGACCATTCCAACTATTTCTCCTTTATGCCCTTGGCCAATTTCAGATCTTACCACCAAATACTGGCCTTCCCTTTTAGATTGTAGATGGCCATCCTAACCTTCATGTTGCTGGAATAGTTATAGATTTGGAAATACTTTTTGATGTCCAATAGCCATGCCTCTACTTCTTCTCCTGTGCTGGATTCCCCATCAAAGGTAGCGGGTTTAATCTTTTTGAATTCTCCTTCAAGGTGGTCTACTTGTTTTCTTTTTCTGTCAGTTTTTGTTCCATCCTCAGCTGGAGGTGTTCCTTCAGATGAATTGTCTCCTTTTTCTGTTTCTGTTCCTAAGTTCTTGGAGGCTCTCTTGGGCTTTTCTTGGTCACTATACTGCGCAACAATACTTCGTTTATCTCATGTTGTTCTCGATGTGCCTTTTTCAATTTTTTATTGTCGGCTTTAAAGATCTGTAGTTCAACGATCAGGTTCCTAATTGTTTCCAATACTTCTGTCAGTGAGCCTCCGTCACTATTATGCCTTGTATCTCCAGGAGGCCCTTCTTGTGTATTTTCTTCCATCCTATTTTCTGCATTGTCTCGAGCTTCCATACTTATTCACGAAAAGAGAGAAAGTTTTATGTTTGTAACCACACATTCTATTATTTTTTGGGAAGGAAAAAAAAACAATTATATACTAAGCACTACAGTGGTCCTGTTCAGGCCCAGTGTTGTAACTTTCTCTCTGATACCATATGTAATAAACCTCAAATTTATCATAAAAAAAAAAATCTAGGGACATTATCCTTTAAATTTTCATAAGGTGGGTGCTTACATCTCCTCTGGCTTGGAGTGACCCTTAAACATATTACTTTAGCACAATGATAAGTTTCAATGAAAAAAAGGGCCTTTTCCTAACCCCTATATCATACTATATAAATGTTGATACTTAAATTTATTTTCCCATACACAAAGATTGTATTTCCACTCTCCTAATTAAGGGAGTTAGGATGGACTGGACCTTGCATGCACCATATTATACTTCTGACATCAATTACCTATACTCTTACCTAGATGAGTTGACGTTAGGACTAAGGGCGTACCCAGATGACTATGGTTATTAAAGGTGAAACTAAGGATGGGTAACCACGCACTTCTCTCTGATGTTACGTTTTGGTTATGATACAATGGGGTCTTCCACCATAATGAACAGTTTCCTACTTGCCTCGCTTAGATCACTACGTGACTAACTAACTACCCTCCTCATTCTAATGGTGTAACGAGAGGAGCACTTCAGAGGGTTGAGGTGTAATGACCAAACATGTACACTAGACAGTCATGGTTATACTGTTGTTTAAACTATGTATATTTCATATTTAAGGAAGGCAGGTGCATCTGTCAGGGGAAGTTAAGACTCTGACCTGGAATTTAATTGGCCTCAGTCCTGACACCTTTTCCCACTATTCTTCCCAATCCTGATGCGTCATCCAATCCCTAGCACATGGATTGTACATCTAAATGGTTAAGGGTGGTGATCGTCCATCTAGGGTTTTGTCAGTCTCATTTCGTTCTTATGTTTTCGTAGAGGAGGTTTTGTACTAAGCATTTTTGCACAGGAAAGGGTTTCTACCTCTGTGATCTTCATTGGTGAAGTCAAGAACAACCACTGTCTACCTGGTAAGACCCTATGGAACTATCGATCCTCAGTTTCTTTCTAAGAAGGAAACATAGGTTTCATGAGTGTGATAAAGAGAATTTTTACTTTTTTTAATAGGAGTCAGAGTTTATGTGATCTCTCTCATCATTCCAGTATAGATCAGGGTATAGGTTAATACCGAGGGTCCTTGCTTTATACCACTGTGGCCAAGCACCCTTTGTTTGTGTCCCATGGGTTTTCGACCGACTCTTTTACTTAACTCTGAGAATGGAAACTGTTTCGAAGGAAAATCTATGTAGCACCGAAAGGGTTCACTCATTCATCGCAGAGAGATACAAGGGTCTACCGTAATTGTCCTCCTCCATATTTGATGCATTCTATTTGTTGTATAGTGATGGCTTGCTGGTAAATTATTTTTGGGATACTTTCCTGGCAAGTTGATTGTTCGTATATATATATATATATATATATATATATATATATAATGTCATTTCTCATATTCTTCATATCTGTTTACGCAAGATTCTATTTATCTAAGATTAATCTTCTTGAGTTCACAGTGTTACTTTCTCTGTTAACCCTCTATTTTGTTTAAAGCTCTGCGTGAAAAGGGGTATCATTGTATTAATGGTGGGACTTTGTTTTGTTACGAGGTACCCACCAGAAGTTCCAGGCATCGCTTTCCACAGCCAGGGTCATGATTACAAACCAGGCACAACAACCAGAGGTCACAACATTTTTAAGTTAAGCAGTCTGTCATCCCTGTGGACCTCACCTATTCGATTTTATGACTTGAAGTTTTAATATTTTCTAACACTTTCCTGTGATGGCCAAGTGCAGGGGTGTTCACTCCTAGGCACAGGTACCGGCTTCTATTCAATATGCCAAAGGTAATCGGCTTCCATAAAAATGGCTCTCAAAATGCTCCTTAAAAAATAATAAGCAAGGAAATATTGATTATGTTCATAGTTTTTTGTTGTGATGACTATTTTGGGAAAGGATTATCTTCGACGCTCTATATAGCACCCCTGTGATTCAATGTATTTGGAACAATTTACTAGTCTTACTGGCCATTATTGGTGGATCTTGTTGATGACAGCCTGCGTAGCCTTCTGTTATCGAAACTACCTAATTGGACTTTTTCTTGGAAAAAATTTCTGATAAAATATGAAGCAATCATTTCCTAGTTGTTCTATAATGGAAAATGCCACCATCCTAAATTTTTCATAATCTGTTTCACTTCCCTATGTTTCAACCCCTTGATTGAAATTTATAGAATGGAATAAAAGCATATTTTTAGTGATGTTCGCTCATTGTTAAATATTCGGATTTTGTTTAAAGTTTGAACTTATATGAGCATGTAATAATTTTTTTTGTGCACTGGCATATGTTCGACTCTTTGCTAAGTTTGAAACATAGAAATATACATATGTAACT
>SNQJ01S0051884.1:0-24828 GCA_010110895.2 Picea sitchensis
TGCTCAAAAAATGTCATTCGGGTGTCATAGCCCAACTCCACGCCATACAAGCCACCAAGATCCCACCCGTGCTCCAAGATCTCCAAGCCCTCCTTTCTAGACATCAAACAGTCTTTTCCACTCCCCAAGGACTCCCCCCTTCCTGCGGTGTCCATGATCACTCCATTCCCCTTGTCCCAGGAAGCCTTCCCCCAAATATATGTCCATATCGCCACCCCTTTGCACAAAAGAATGAAATTGAAAAAATGGTCCAGGAACTCCTTACTGCCGGAGTCATCCATCCTAGCACGAGCCCTTAATCCTCTCTGATCATCATGGTACTGAAGAAAGAAGGTTCTTGGAGAATGTGTCCTGACTTCCATGCTCTCAACAAACTAACCATCAAAGACAAATTTCCCATTCCTATCATTGATGACCTCCTGGATGAATTGAGTGGTGCCCAATTATTCACCAAACTTGATCTTCGCTCGGGATATCACCAGATACGTATGAAAGAGTTCGACATTCCCAAGATGGCCTTTCGCACTCATGAGGGCCACTACGAGTTTTTGGTCATGCCCTTTGGTTTGTGTAACACCCCCTCCACCTTTTAGAGCCTCATCAACCATGTCTTCCACCCTTTTCTCCATCATTTTGTCTTAGTTTTCTTTGATGATATCCTCATATATAGCAAGACATGGACATACCATCTTACTCATGTGGATCAAGTTCTCATCCTACTCTCTCAGCACCAGCTTTCCCTGAAACAATCCAAATGTGCTTTTGGTGCCTTCGAAGTAGAATACTTGGGTCATCTGGTGGGAAAGGATGGTGTCAGGGTGGACCCGAAAAAGATTGAATCTATGCAAGACTGGCCGCACCCAAAGACTCTCAAAAGATTGCGTGGATTTTTGGGCCTCACAGGGTATTATCGCAAGTTCATTAAGAACTATGGAAAGATTGCATCACCTCTCACAGCTCTCCTAAAAAATGCTTAATTTCATGAGTTTTTGGTCATGCCCTTGGTTTGTGTAACACCCCACCTTTAGAGAGCCTCATCAACTATGTCTTCCAATCTTTTCTCCATCATTTTGTCTTAGTTTTCTTGATGATATCCTAATATAGCAAGAGAGCGGACATACCATCTTACTCAAGTGGATCAAGTTCTCATCCTATTTCCTCTCAGCAGAATTCAGCTTCCTGAAACAATCCAAATGTGCTTTTGTGCCTTCTGGAAGTAGAAGTAGAATACTGGGTCATCTGGTGGGAAAGGATGGTATTAGGGTGGACTGAAAAGATTGAATCATGCAAGATCACACCTAAAGACTCTAAAAAAGATTGGTGGATTTCTTGGGCCTCAAGAGGGTATTATCGCAAGTTCATTAAGAACTATGGAAAGATTGTACTCACCTCTCACAGCCTCCTAAAAATAACTCTTTACTTGGACCCCAGCTGCCTGCTTTTCAACCTTTGAAGACGGCCATGCACCACTCTGGTTATGGTCTCTTCCTGACTTCACAAAGACATTCATGTTGGAATGCGACGCCTCAGGGAAAGGAATTACGTTGTTCTATGCAAGAGGTCTGACTCATCTTCACTTAGCAAACAATTGTCTGGTGCAAGAATCTGGGCAAAACCAATTTGGTAGAAAAGAAATGCTGATGGGATTCATGTGGTGAATATCTAGTGTCCTTTCTTGGGAAACGATTCCAAATTACATCGACCATCAAAGCCCCAAGTACTTCTCTGAATGCATTTCCTCCCAGGAGCAACAAAAATGGTCACTAAGCTCTTTGGATATGATTAGCGAGATCATTTATAAGAAGGAAAAGATAAATGTCATGGTGGATGCACTGTCCTGGGAAGTGCATGGAGACGAAGGCTGATCCTTTTCTCTTTCCTTTATTGTACCTGGGATTGGCTGCAAGCTGTGCACCAGGAATGGCTTCAAGACTCCAAGCAAAAGTTTGCAACTGATCTTAGCAATTGGTGAGAACAAGGCTCAGGTCTCCCCAGGGTACTTCTGGTCTCCATGGATGAGCTTTGATACAAAGGCCGCTTGCATTTAAGTGAAACAATCCAAGCTCAAATCCACGGTACTTTCTGAGCTTCATGCTACACCCACAACGGGGCACTCAGGGTCTACTCCAAAACATATGACTTGAGAGTCAAACGTTCTTTTTTCTGGGATGGTACAGCCAGGGAAATCTGTGTTTGTATTGAATGTGAGGTATATATTAATGCAAATAAGGGAGAAATAGTCAAATCTCTAGGCACCCTCCAACTGCTTCTGATCTCCCGCTATTTGAAGGATATCTCTATGGACTTATTACAAGCTTACCCAAATTGGGGAATAACTCAGTCATAATGGTGGTGGTGGATCAAATGTCTTTCCAAGCATGCTCATTTTTTGTGCTCTCTTCACTCACCCATTTACTGCATCCATCATGGCTCAAATTTCATGGATCAGGTCTTCAATCTCTATGGAATGCTAAACTCTATTGTTTTTATCGAGACCCAACTTTCATGCTAAATTTTGGAAAGAATTGTTTAAGCCACAAGGCACCCACTGTATCTCAGCTCAGCTTATCAGCCCCAGACATATGGTCAAACGGAAGTTGTCACCAAGTGTTTGCAAACATATCTGAGGTGTTTATTTTGAAAAACAACACCAGTGGGCCTAATGGTTACCCCTCGTCGAATGCAGGGTACAACACTACATACCTCTCATAGAGCCTACCTGCATGACTCCTTTTGGCAGTGTATGGATAGAAGCCACCATCAGATCTCTCATACTTTCACTGGTAATTCTCAGTTATCCGTATGGTTGACTGGGAACGACTTTACAGTCCGAGAGGATATCCTCGTACCTTTTAAAGAGAACTTGGTCATGGCCTAGAATAGAATGAAGCAGCAAGTAGAGCAAGGTCACTCTGAACATCAATTTGTCGAAATGGACTAGGTGTTTCTGTGGTTGAAACCATATAAGCAAACTTCCTCAAGGCTGAGCAGTGTCAAAAGCTAGCACCTAAATTTTATGGTTCTTACACACCCCTCAAGCGTGTGGGGAATGTATTAGTTAGCTCTGCCTAGTCAGTCGAAGCATCCTGTTTTTCATGTTTCATGCTTGAAGAAGGTGATTGAATAAGGTGCCAAATTCAAACCAACCTTCCTGAATTAGATGAAGAAGGATCCATTTGGCTACAACCAGAAGAAGTTTTGGACCAGCGAGAGCATCGCCAAGGCCAAAGAACCATCAGGGAAGCGTTAGTACAGTGGAAAGATATGACTCCAACATATGCCACTTGGGAACCAGCTACCATTCTGCAGTAGTTTCCCATCCTAAGCCTTGAGGACAAGGTTGTTTTATGGGGGAGGACATGTTATTATCCCAAACTCTACACATAGGTGATCAATGTATCTGATGCATAGTTGTCAATATTAATAAGACCTTCACAAAATATAGTATATGGATGTGGGCAGAAGACCCATTAGAAGCTTCTGCTTCTAGAAGGATCTTCCTCTAGATGCTTCTCTTAATAGACACATTTAGTATAAATAAGGGTCGAGGGTATGGAAACCCTAGCTTGAGATTATTGTGTAGAGCGTCGCCTGACCTGAGGCTGCCCCTCAAGAGGCCTCCGTGAACATTGCTATTCCACCAAAGTGCCATTTCACAAGGCTCTCAGAGGTATCATTTCCGTATTGTGAAGATTATGATATTTTACTATTATTCACATTTCTAGCATTCTCATTTCCTGCTCTGCAGATTTATATATCCTGTATCTTGTAACCATCTTTGGTATTGATGAGACCCCTTGGGAAGGTGGGTTTTTTTGGCTAGAGGTTAATTTTTGCTGAAAATTATCTTGAGAAGCCAAATCGAGTGTGATTTACCTTGGATGTCTTCCATACTAATGGGGGAACTGGCGATGGAATGGTTATTTCTATGAAACCCTACAATGGCTACAATAGGGAAATCATGATGGATGTCTCGCAAGACCATGGCCGTGGCACTCCCCTCTGCAAGGTGACCTTCAAGCATGCATTATGTCACAAGCATCAGAAGAAGCTCTTTGTAGCGGTCGAGGGTTTGTACTTGGCCGCTATCATGGAAAGAATGAGGGAGGATCTTAACACGCCATCTAGAGAGAGAGAGAACCAAACATTCAAGGTTGGATCAAGGCCAAGGAGAGACTGCAGGCGCGACAAGATATGAACCCTAGTTGTAGAAGCCTTGATCTAGAGTATGGGAACCTTTCAGCTATTAGAGACCTCAGGAATATTCAACCCTCGAGGGATCTTCAACCCTCGCTCTTTTATGTGAATCAAGTTAAGAGTGATGCAAGCTTGAGGATTTCTTCTTAATACCGCACCGAGGCCATCTCCAAGACTACGACAGGCTTACCCATTTTTATAAAGACCAGTTCTAGATCTTCTCTCCATCCGGCTAGCATTCCCTCGTGGATTCAAACTCCGCTTTTAGCTCAAAACCCAACCACCAAAGCAAGTATTCTCCTGCTTTCTCAGAGAGTAATTGGTTGACGATAAATCGGTGGATGATATCCGCTTATAGGGTTATGGAATCTGTGAATTGCAACCATTTCTCTCACTTCTTGACTGTGTGGAGGTGTTCCATCCTCCACTCATCTAAGCTCTTACAAGAATGTCATGAAAAAAAGGGATTTCCGCTCCTTCGAGGTCCAAGGCTAAAACTCGAGAAAAGGAGATTTTTTGGCTCTGCTTTCATTGTGGATCAGTCTATAGAACCCCCAACAATAGATGTTGAAAATCCCCATATCTACAAGTCTTATTTTATCTACCGAGAAAAATCCTTCATCTCTCGCTTCAATGGACTATGGCCCTCGACCTATACACTAAGAGAATGGGTAAACAAGACATGGTCGCCAAGTCATGAGTTTTTCTTTTACACCAAAGGATTCTTCATTGTCAACATTTCCATAGAAGCAGACTATCAATGCATGCTAGAGCAACGTCCTTGGTTCCGGGAAAGATCTGGCCTCTCCATGCAGAGATGGTTCCCATAATTCAACTCCGGGATGACTATGAATTCCATTACTACACTGGTCTGCGTAAGACTCCCCAATCTACTTCCTCAGATTTATACTCCATATTTTTTACTTACCTTGGGCAATGTGTTGTGTAAGTTTATCAAGATTGACACATTCTGGATAACGAAAGGTTTCATCACTTTCACCCACATATTCGCTGAAATCAACCTCAGTCAAGGGATTCCAGATAAGATACTTATAGAGGGGTGAGAATGATCCCATGTAGTTGGTTGATTATGAGAACATTGCCTTCAGGTGCCACTCTTGTCAGCAGAAAGGGAATCTCCAAGAAACTTGTCCTTTATCCCTAAGCCAATTCTCATCCCCTGGAGTAATTTGGGGAAAAGAGCTTAATGGTCGAATGGAACTTAAAAAAATCAGCTAAAATTCGACTAACTCTTCATTTGATAAACACGAATATCACGTAAGATTCCCCTTAACTCTCCATTTCTCTAATAACACTTTCAAAGATGCCTCCAACAAATGGACAATAGCCAGTTGTAGATCCAAAACATCATCCTTCGGCTTCAACAAAATTCCTCAAGCTTCCGTAACATGATCTATATTCCCGCAGCTTCATCCTTGCACCTCAAAATGATGAATCGAATGATAATTCATTACAAACTCATTTCTAGGACTTAGAGAAACATCCTCACAAATAAGTGATAATTCAGATAGTGATAAGGAAGCACCCTTAGCTTATGCAGCTTAAGACTTTGGCATTTCCTCGGACCATCTATATTTGGTGGTGAAGGTTGTTGAGCGTATCAGTTCCTCTCGTTGAATTGATGCGCGTAAGAAAAATGCAGAAAGGATCCTCTCCAACCAACATAATGATATGGCCCTTTCTCCTTATATTGTATGTTTCATCTTGCTATGCCCACGCTTTCCTTATGGCTCTCTTTTAGCATAGACTAGTCTATAGTGCTCCCGTGTTCTCCTTCTCCTTTTCCTCGGGGGTCTTTGTAATCTAAGTCGGATGTATCCCTTTGTACTTTCCCCGATTGAATAGGAAAGATTCTCATCTTCATTTTATTTACAAAAATAAAAATGATATCAATATTCTAAGCATAGTGACTCTCTCTATTCCCTCCTCCAATGGTTTAGCCCCCAAGGAATATATATATATATATAAACCCCTCTTAAGTAGCAAGTGACTTCGGAGTAGCAAGATGAAGTTTGGTATGATCTTCAAAAATGCTTTAATGGTACTTGGTTTATACTTCTTGTACATTAAGTACCTACTCTTACTAACATACTCAATAGTTTATGAGGAGAATATGTGATTGCTTTAATTTTAAATTAAAATATTTTAAATTACTTTTAAATCTATTTTTCCTTTATACATGTTTTTTAATAGATATTTTAGCAAAACTTTACATCGATATAAGTAATCGTGTTTTAGAGAAAATTTATGTGACCTTTGATTGTGATGAGCCATTATGAAATACGCTTGGTCAAAAACTCAATTAAAAATGTTAAATAAATTCTATGGTACGACAAAGAAAGAGCTATATATTGTCCAAAATCCAACGAATGGTGGGATCCTCTTCCTTAGTTAAAAAAAAACATGTACACAAAGATAAGTTTACTACCAGCTCGAATGTGTGCATATAGAACATGATGTAAGATGCCAATGGTACTAATTTCTATCTTACATGTGGTATATAGAGAAGAAGTAGCAGAGAAATATGACCACATCTCTCAATCCAGATTTTGGAGAATCAACAAAAGAAGAAACTCAAGCACAACATTAGCAAAAGCTGGTAAGGGTATGTGGGATGAGGATTCTTTGTTGAAATGCATGAAGAAATGGTGTGATGAGAGATCTCTGGCTTGAATAGTTTATGTGATAGAGTCATTCGCTCTGGCTTGAATAGTTTATTTGCTACGTATTGAAAGATCATGAAAAGATTTTGTACAGCCCATTAATAATGCAGGAATGATAGTTCATTAGTTGGAAGATAAGTATAAATGCTGACGAACACATCGGTTTAAACTATTTATGAAGATTTTCCGGCTCTGATAGTTTATTGGAAGATTTTCTCGCGCACTGTAGACCACTAATAGTGCAGAAAATATAGTTCATTAGTTGGAAGATAAGTATAGACACGAACAATTTGACGGACACATCGGTTTAAACACTTTATAAACATTTTTTGGGCTTTCATAGTTTTGCAAAGATTTTCTCTAGACCTTGAGATTTGTAGCAAAAGTTTTACCAGCCAATGACAAATTGACTTGATCTTCAATGGACCTCTCAGTTGTTTAATGCTGTTGTTTCTGTTACTGTCGCATCTGGCTGTTGACGTGCGTACATGACTATTGATGAATATGTCAATTACATCAATCCTCCAGCAGTGTACAAATTTCAGGTAAGCAATTCGAATTTAATTACATCTCTAAAATATTAAATTTCTATCACATATGTTTTATTATATACACCTTTCCTCAACAAAATTTCTATCAATATATATGTTCTTATTATATACAATCTTGTTTGGCACATTTTCTGTATACGTAGAATAAACATGGAGGTACCATTTTATGTGTATTATACGCTGATCAAATATCTCTGCAGGTGAGTAAAAATTGGAAACTCAGAACAGTGCATAGCAGCGTAGTCTTTTCATCCATTTCCTTTGTTTGTTTGTTTTGTTGCATGCATGTTTGTTTGTTTGTTGAAGGGTACGGAGCAGCCGTCTATGGAAACTAAGGCTGATCGAAAGACGGAGTCGGGACTAAATTCTGGAAACAAAACAGAGTGTCCAGAGGGCACAGTGGCAATTCTGGAAACAAAACGTGAACATGTAGAAAGGGCGGGATCTGTGAAACACTTTATAAGTAACGCAAAATAAGAATTCTAATTACAGATCCAGTGCAGCATGAGGTATTGATATTTTATTATTATGGAAGGTTTAATGTCACAGTTATGGTTTTCTTATTATGGTTAAAATTAAGGATTGGAGGTTTAGGTAATGGGAAAAAGTAAACAGCACAGCAAAGTTAATAATTGACTTTGCAGTAACTGTTGCCTTTGTTAGAAAGTCCTCTTTGAAATGAATCCTTCATGTGTTGTTGTTTTGTCTTTAAAAGCACGGGAGGGTGTCATTCAAAACGGATGCTCAGCCAATCAATGGAGCAAGTGCAGGGCTGAACGTATGGAATCCACTTTTGGACTATGATTATGGTATATTCACTCTGAGTCAAATCGGGCTTATAAATTACCATCAACCATTGGAAATTATACAGATTGGATGTAAGTAGTAAGTACTCATTTCATTATATTTAAATGTTTATCTATTTTAAATAGAATAATCAAAATATTATTTAAGTTATTGAGAGATTGAAATTTAAATTTAAAGAGATTGAAATTTAAATATTACTAAATGTTATTTTTATTTGAAGAAAATTATTAATTATTTAAAAAAATGTTAAATTGAAATTAGCAAAAGATATAACTAATTGTTAAGTATTTTATTTTTTAATTACTATCTAATTGTTAACTATTTTATTTTTCAATGATTGTTGTAGGTGTATCCTAATAAGTTTGGAGATTCAAAGACACGTCTTTTTGTATTTTGGAATGTAAATACATAATTGAATTGTTTTAGATATATTAAATTTTGTAGAAAATATTTTTTTTTAAAGAAATATCACTTAAATATGAACATCAAATATATTTCATGTAGGCCGATGGATATAAGACCACGGGTTGTTGGAACACAAATTTCCCTGGATTCGTGTTAGAAACTGGTGCTAAAGTATATCCAGGTCAACCATTGCTTCCAATATTTGGCGATTTAGGCACAAATCAAGCATCAGAAGGTTATCAAAGGAGTGACCTCTAGTTGCAAGAGGAAAATCTATATTTTTAAGTTTTCTTAGGATTAAATATTTGATGAATTTTATTGTGTGTATATACAGGAGAATCCAACAGGTAATCAAATGAGATGGAATGTATACATAAACAACCAACTTTTAGGTTGGTGGCCTATTTCGTTGTTTAAGAACCTTCAAAATGCTAATATTGTAGATGTTGGAGGAGAGGTCGCCTTTTATAAAAGATCAAGAAGGTTCCCTGTAATATCAATGGGTAGTGGTTACTTCCCCCAAGAAGGATTCGGTCTTAGTGCACATATAAGAGACATAAAATTACTAAATGACCATGGAGGCACACTATCTTTGACAACGAATTGTAAGTAGATTCAAATGTTAAGGATGTTCTACTTTCCACTTTGAAAAAATCAATTAGGTAACATATCTTCTATGGTCCAGATGGAACTCAATCAAGCATTGTGTCTCATATATACTTAGCTATGTTGTCTTATAGCTTTTTTATAAACTATGAAATAAAGGCAAAAAATTATTTTGTGTATATACATTTTTGTTAAATTTATTCTGTATATATCTTTTCTCATTAAATTTTATTTACATTAAATATCATGCTTCAAACTTTTAACTATTTTGATTCCTAATAAAATAATGAAATCTATAATTTTATTTATAAATTAAATATAAGATATAGAACATTGTTTTTATTTTTTATAATCCTATTTCCAAATCAAAATTCACACTTATAATTATTATTATTTCCACAATCAAAACTTCTAATAATAACTATCCTTTGAAACTATATTTATATATAATGCATATGTTGACATGGAAATGAGATATTTTACATTACAAAGCAAAAAAATTAGCTTTTAAATGTCCTATTTATTTAAAAAATAATTTACAAAATTAATTTTATATGTATATTTTTGACATTACATTTCTATATAAATTTTATTGTATCAATGTTTAGAATCAAAATTATTATTTTCATCATTTAAAGTATGTTAAATTTGCATGTCATAATGATGTCATACACATTAACATATACCACATATCTATTATTAGTTTTGGGATTTGAGTTAATTTACTGTAGTAGATATTCCACCACTTCTTCTAGCAATAAATATGATAAAACAAAAAACTAAAATATATATAATTTATATGGGTTAAATTTTTACAATCTAGAATAATTCTAGGCAATGAAATATATAAAGGGCCATGGAAAATATAGAATAATAAAACAAAATTCATATATCATCAACAAAAAAACACAAAGATTTTATGTGGAGAAAACCCAACTAGAAGGAAGGTGAGGTTGCTCTACTCTCTTTTTCTCCTGTATGAAATACGTATATGAAAGAGAAGGATCTCTCTATGGATTTACCTGAGGCCAATGGCTTGTTAGGATGCTATAACATTAACTCCTATGTTATAATTTAATTACTCTACACTAAGTTCTTATGCTTTGCTATGGGAAACAAAATACAATTTCACATAGAATGAAACCAGCTTCCTAATGGCCCAAAGATTTAACATAGCCCTAATAACTCATCTAGGTAGGCTTTAACTCTAACTCCTTGATTTTAAGGGTTTTGAGCCTCTAGAATTCTTGAAATTACATGCGCAACTAGACCCATTTGTATGATTAATTGGGGTTGATGTGGCATCATCTTGTACCATGTTTGTCAACACGATAGGTCAACTTAGGGAGGCATAAATTTTGCATATGTAACTCCACCTGATGGCTGGCCCACACTGCTGGAAAGGTCTCAAGTGCTGAATATCATCAAATGCTTGGCACAAGCATATGAAAAATAGAACCCAAAAAACTCCATTTAACTCCCCAAAATGGCTCTAGAAGGTCCTGGACCCCAATTTTCCAAACTAGACTTTAACAAAATGGATCTCATTTAACCTTCTAAAGTTCTTCTTTCTAATGCATCTCCTGTGAGGCCCACCATCGTTCATCCTTGTTGTCCATATAAAACATATAAGGGTGAACTTGGTGGAAAATACCCAAAGAAATATTCAAAAGGAGACAAACTAGTAGAAACATGAAATTCCCTATCATAATTGCGATGGAAAATGTGGAGGGTGGAATCCCACATTTTAGATTTGGTAAACTGAATGCAAATGGAATGGACCAAGTTATTGTTAACAACTTTGGTTTTTCCATCTGTCTATGGATGGAATGTTGTAGATCTCTTCAATCCTAGTGTCCATCTTATCCTGCATAATGTAGTAAAATGTAATTCTAAGAAATCCAGTATCCTGTCTCAGATGAGGCTCCTTGGTAGCCTACAAGGGTAATCTTATTATTATTCAAAGAAGTTGTTTGTTGCTTCTTATATGTTGATGGCATTTTTAAAAGGCATTTGAAAGAACATTTTTGAACTCATTAACTACTACAACAGATAGCTGCTGTCCCTTCCACATTGTTGCTATAAGCCTCCCAAAAAATCCATTTAGGATACTTCTTCCTAAGGTCGAGGGTATAGGTATGGATGTTATAGACCTTGCTTCATGTTACTAGGCTTGTCGCAATAACAAAGCATATACATTGTCTAATATATATTGCTAGACCTTCTTGCATTCTAGGAAAATACACATAACTTTGTAAATTTTAAACTATCTTCTCAACACCAAAACATGTTCTACAACTTGTAGGTGTGTGAGCCTTTGATAAGTTATAATTGTTCATGGCTGTCCTAATTCCCTCTCAGAGAGGTGATGAGAGACTCTGTTGGTCTTCAATGCACCCCACTCAGGGTCATAGTCTCACCTGAGGGGAGGAAAGCAGTTAAAAGTTATATTTTAATTTGACTTAAGAAAGGAAAGGATAAAGGAGAAAAGATAACTCAACATAAGAATAGAACATTAACACTGGGAGTTAACCTAAATCAATAGAGAATTAGAAGGAAAGTATAAGTAAGAGGTTGGGGTGCATCTATTACTCATTTTGGTTTTGGATTACATTTGCTATTGCTCTCTGAGCATTCAGCTTGGGGGTTTTGTTGTAGAAACCCTAGAGCAACTTGAAGTGGGTGAAATATCCACTCACCTTGTTCCAAGAATCCTAGTCTCGGGATGAAAGCACTCCTCCACACCATTCTAGTCTCGCCCATCTCCATCTAGCACTCTTTGTTGCAGGTCAGACTGCTCTTTTGTGGCAAGGTTTTCCAAAGTATGTAAGTACACCACCACTTCCAGAGGGGAGGTCTGATCCAACGATCCCTGAGGCCTCAAGGGCCATTCCTGTACTTGGGTTTCCTATTTGTAGGGCCGGGACCATCACTTGAGGGATTTTATGGAGGGTTATCATCATTCTACATTTTTTTTTGTAGATTGGGATGTCTTGGAGCCAGGGGACGCCCCAGGATTCAGTAAACTCGATCTAGGGAGATCTGATTGAGATCTGAGTCCAAACTTCTCCCACGGGATTCTCTATAGCCGCATCTATATTCTTGGAGAGTTTGTTATTTTGGAGACCTCCTTCATCAAGACTGAACCAACTAGGGTTTCATTCATCCAGCTGGGGCACACCATCTAAAGGAGGAATTCAGATCTACTTGGCTTGAGTGGATTTGGGAATTTGGACATCCTGCTGGTCCCCATAGCCAAGTTCGGATCGATCATTTGGCATATTAATCAGGATGAGTGGACACTTTACAAAGAGGGAAGAACTATTGAGGGCTCTGTGATTCTAGCAGCAGATGAGCCCTTCCAACCTTGGAGGTTGGAGCATTAGCACTTACTCGCATCCTTGATTCAAGATTCATTGTATATCCATCCTTTGAGAGGATTTCATTTGTAGGTTGTCTGGAGCATTTTGTAGCGTTTCACATTCATTTCTTTGTATGGCTATCCTGAGGTTTATGCCAGATCAACCATTTATTGTATTGATCTTACTTTCATGCAATAAAAAGGTCGACTTTGCTTGTGCTTCTACATCCTGAATATATTGTGATTCCATGGTTGATGAATCTTGTATGCAATTTAATAACTCAATAAATTATAGTGAATGAAGATTCCAAGAAAGAATTTGGCTTGGGATCATTACAAAGTTGGTATCTGAGTTCAACCACCAAACCTGTGGAGAGATCGTGCATGCAGAAGTACATATGGGTCGGAGGGAAGAAAAAATACAAAGTGAAACAGAGGCGTAAATGGAAGGGTCGTGAAACACCATGAGCCTCGTGGATCAATTCTTAATAGCCAAATTTGGTAAGTTCCATCAAAACATGAACTACACAGAAAGCACATTGGTCCGAAAGTTGGATGAGTATCAGAAACCAACAGAAGGTGACAGGCCAAAATCAAACCTTGAAGAAAGCTGATGAGAATCTACAAAAAATGAACTAAAATCACAACCAGGGATAATTGACCTTCTAATGCAAGTAACCCATCGAGGCAAAGATCCCTATACATATGGGAATAAGGAGGTCGGAGGGTCCGGAACCTGGTGAGGAAGTGCAGGAAGATATAACCCGAGGAAAGCACCGGATCAAGGAGGTCTCTGGAGGTGGCACGCTCCATGGGAAGATGGGTAATAGGACTAATCATAGGCCATATGCGCTGCTGGTTTCATGCATGAACCCTAGGCCAACACTCAAGCAGCGAGCTAACTCCACTCATAAATGCCTACATCTGCATGAGCAAGGTAGTAAGGAATAAAGTTGAAGATTTTTGAACAATTAGGCCAAGAGCACTGCGTGAAATGCTATAGCTTGATAAGGAAAGTTCAGCCGACATGTCCCTAGACTAGGCATTGCTCAACTCAAGTTCATAAACCACCAGGGATGAACCACCTCCCTCCTGCAGCCTCTTGTTAAGAGTGCTATATAGACTGGCATTTTCCTGTGTCTTGGATACTTTTGATTGTAACCCCCAAAATTTGCACCAAAGTCCTATTGAATACTTCTATCTACCCATCTGTCTATGGATAGAATGTTGTAGATCTCTACAACTTAGTGTCCATCTTATCACATAATGTAGTAAAAAAATGCACTAAGAACTGCATCCTATCTCGTAGATGATGCCCCCTTGTATCCCATACACCTTACATATCCAAAGAACCTGTTTGTTGCTTCCTTATATACATTTGGCATTTTTAAAAGGCATTTGAAAGAACATTTTGAACCTATTAACTGGCCACAAATAGATAGTCATGTCCTTTCCTGATTGTTGGTAAGCCTCCCAAAATACATATGAGATATTTCCCAATGTCGAAAGTGGGTATAGGTAAGGATTTATAGATCTTGTTTCAAGGTTACTAGGCTTGCTCTGCATAACAAAGCATAAGCATTGTCTAATATGACATTGCTAGACTCTTGCATTCTAGGAAAATACACATAACTTTGTAAATTTTAAACTATCTTCTCAACACCAAAATTTCCTACAACTTTGTAGGTGTGAGCCTCTTTGATAAGTTACAATTGTTTATGTATCGTCCCCCACCTCTTAGAGAGGCAATAAGGAGACTCAAAGGGTTTGGGCAACTTGCACTAGGTCATATAGTCCTTACATTGAGGGGGAGTTAAGCAGTTAGTTATATTTTGCTGACTAAGAAAGGAAAAAGGATAAAGGAGTAAAAGATAACCAACAAGAATAGAACATTAAACCTAGGATTTGAACTCAACTCAACAGAGAATTAGAAGGGGAAAAGTATAAGTAAGAGGTTGGGGTACACCTATTACTCATACTGGTTTTGGATTAGCATTTTCTATTGCTCTTGAGCATTCAGTTTGGGGGTTTCGGTTGTACAGACCCTTGTGAGCAACTCTGGTGAAATATCCACTCACCTTGTTCCAGAGCTTGGTATCGGGGATGAAATACTCTCCACACCATTCTAGTTTCAACCCATCTCCATCTAGCACTTTAAGGTATCAGTCAGAATGTTCTTGTGTTTCTATCAAGGGCTCACCATCATCTAGAGGGAGGGTCAATCCAGCTTATCCCCGAGGGCCCTGGGGCCATTCCGGAACTTGGTTTTTGGTTGCAGGGAAAAGACCATTAGTTTGAGGGATTTTATGGAGGGCTATCATCATTCTACATTTTTCTATATATTGGGACGCCTTGGCTATAGGGGATGTCCCGTGATTCAATAAAACTCAGATCTAGGAGATTTGCTTGAGATCTGAACCCAAAACTTCTCCCACGGGATTCTCTTATAGGCCCAACTATATTCTTTGGAGAGCTCTATAGCATTTGGAGGCCTCCTTAATCAAGGTTGAACTAACTAGGGTTTCATTCATCCAGAGGGGCACACCATTCAATGGAGAATCAGATCCTACGGGCCTGAGGAGTGGATTTGGGAACTTGACATCCGGTTGTCCTTACATCTGGCTTGTGGATCTACTACTTTCCAGTATTAATCGGGATGATTGGACACTTTTGTTAGCAGGGTAGAATTATTCAGGTCTTCAGCATTCTAGTAGGACGTAGCCCTTTCCAACTTGGAGGTTGAGCATTAGGATGACTCAGATCCGCTTGATTTAGTTTTCATTGTATATCTAGCCTTTGGAGGCTTATTTTGTGTATTGTCGGGAGCATTTTGTAGTAGCTCAGCATTCATTGCTTCATACTTAATTATCCAGGTTTGCGCTGCATCAACCATCTATTGTATTTATCTTATATTTCATGGGCCAAAAGGGCCTCAGATTCGCTTGTGCTTCTACATCTTGAAGAGATTGTGATCTCCCATGTGTTGGATGAATCTTGCATGAATTCTTAATAAATCTAATAAATTAGGTAGTAGTTAGCAGATCCTAGCAACACCTGGCTTCAATCATTATGAAGCAGACAGCCCCTGACCTCCCAAACTCAGGAGAGAGACGGCATGTATACAGGGAATTGTTATGGGTGAGGAAGAAAACAAAGAAGGAAAACAGAGGCGAAATGGAAGGGGTCAGGATATGACCATGAGCCTTAGGGCTTGGCTCTCTTAGTAGCTGAATTTTGTAAGTTCCATCAAAACATGAACTGCACAGAAAACATATTTGTCCAACACTTGGATGAGTATCATGAAACCAATGTATGGAACATTAAATCTCTAAACTTTAAAGAAAGTTGTGATCAATTAAGAAATGAATGAGAACTAAACTAGGATAACTGAGCTTCTGATGCAGGTAATCCATCGAGGCAAAGATCTTGATACGCATGGGAATAAGGAGACTGGAGGTTCTGGTGGAACCCATGAGTAAGACATATATAACCCGGAGAAAGCACCGTGATCCGAAGGAATTCTTGGAGGTGTCACATTCCATGGGTAGATGGGTGGAAGGACCAATCATAGGCCATATCGTGCTGTTGTTCACAGAAGAACCGGCTTAGGCTAACACTCGTGTAGCAGATAACCTCAGAGACAAGCATGCCCACATTCACAGATGATGAAGGGTAGCATGAACATGTTGAACATTTTGTGGAACAATTAGCCAAGATAATTGTGGAATACTACAGCTTGATATGAAAGTTCAAAGACGATGTCCCTAGACCAGTATTGTAAACACAGGTTCAGAAACCAGCCTAGGAAAAAACCACAGGGGCAGCTTTGAGCTTGAGCAAAGGGCAGGGAAGATAGATATTCCATACTTTGATGGTAATGGCTAAGATGACAACACAAGAATGGGTGAAGCCAGATACTTACTCCTCGCAACTTAACCCTGCGGAGAGAGATGGAGGCCATCAAGCTTCCCACTATGTACTTGGATATAAGGCCCAGGACTGGTGGTACCATGGTTTCACCACACTCGCCCACAACCAAATTGTATCCTATACAAAATTCACTCCGTGAGGATCATCGGAGTAGATTTGATCTAGGAGATCCTGAGTTTCATTTCCGGGAGCTCACCCAAATCAGGCAAACAGGTACGATCAAGGCATACATTGATGAGTCTCTAGAGGTTGGAAGTGATGGCACAAGATATGTCCTCAAACTAGGCCCATGATGCTCTTTATAGAAGGATTGATGGAACCTTTTAAGGGTTGGGTTAAGGCCTTCTGCCTAATGTGTTAGCCTATAGGAAGCCATTTTGAAGATGAGGGATCTGGGTCCAAATGCTAAACCAAAATTCATACCCAAAACCAATTCTTTAACAATGGTGGAAGAGATCAAAGGCCTCCAATAGACTAGGGAGGACGTGACCCTAAAAGTTATGACAAGGGCCGTGGAAGAATATATGACAACACTAGGAAGGAACTTAGAAGGAAGCAAACTCTCGCCTACATGCATGAGCCATGGAATCCCTCACACAAGTGCATGGACGAGGACTCTATCAAGAGCATTGAGGTCACTTCCGTAATACGACGCAAGAAGAGAAGGAGTATACCGATAATAAAACATGAGTCCTAAACGTTAGAGGCAACAAGAGGAGGTTCCATCCAGACAGACGCTAGAGAGAAGGCTGGCATTGGCATTCCACGCTGGGGTAACGGTTCAACACCTTAATGATGAGAGGGGTCTTATAAGGATAGAGAGTGTCACCATGATTGATGGAGGAGCTTCCCACAACTTCCATTGATGCAACATTACCGGAAGAGGAGGCACATAATTTTACAAGAGCTCTAAAGGATCCAAAGTGAGGCAGCGGTGGTAGTACTATGCCCTCAGAATGATACATATTCGGTGCATGAAACTCACCTTGGGAAGGGAGTTCGGAGTTAGTTCAGATGTGTATGTGATGGATCTTCCCGATACCAAAATCATTCTAGGGGTGCAGTGGCACAACCTTTTGTCCTCCTTCATCCACAAAGGACATTTACATGGTATTGTAATTTGTGGTGGAAGGGGGATGAAAGGTTGTGCTTAGAGGGACGATAGGTAACTCTTCCAGAGTGGTCACGCCAAGAGGATGGAAGCCATCTTCTACAAGGAAGAAATTGTATACGCAGCGAAATGTATGATCCCCCAACACCTGCCTATTGAGAAGGGAAAGCAAGGCATCATACACTGTGAGATCATAAGAATCCTTGATAAGCACCATGAAGTGTTTGGGCTGATTTCTCCAGGTGTGCCACCAGACATGGTGTTTGAGCACATCATTGAGATATAAGTTGGGGCTAATCCCATTATCACCACACCCTATAGGCATCCTAAGAAGTATAAAGACGATGCAGAAGGCCATCAAGGAGCTTCTAGAAATGGGACACATCGACTAAGTTCAGTTTCCATTTCTCTCACAAGAGAGGTCCTTGCGAAGAAGAAGATGGAATGATGAAAATGTGCAATTGACTTCCGGGCTTTGAATAAAAGATGATCAAAAACAGCATTCCATACCTGCATAGATGAGCTGATGGATGAGCTACATGGAGCCATATTCTACAAAAATTGATCTTCGCTCGAGCTACCATTAAATCAAGATGAGGGAGGAGGACCCCAAAATGCCAACGCTTAGGTGTCACTTACTTAATTCATTATGAGTTTTGGTGATGCCCTATGCCAATCCACCCCACCCACATTTCACCAGCCGAACCATGTGTTCAACAACAGCCTATAAACACATGTTGGCATTCTCGATGACTTGCTCCATTTACAACAAGACTGGAGGAACACCTTCGACATGTGGACCAAATCCTCAATCATGGAAGAACAAAATACTATATCACTGAGGAATCCACAAGGTGAGTTTGGAATGACAAGGCTTTAATTTGGGACACATCATAGGGGAAAAGGTGCTGTGTACACCAAGAGAAAATAACATCCATTAGGGAATGGTCTACCCGAAAAACACTCACATAACTAAGGGATTCCTGGCCTATGCACATACTATAGGAAATTTATCAAAGGGTTTTCCCAACTTTGCGCACCCTTGACCTGGGACTTGACTCAAAAAGGTCCTTCAAATGGAATGATGAGGCCTAAGCCACGATGGATAAAATGAAAGAAGTCAAGGAGCACTCAGCTCTAGCTCTTCCTGACGGCCAACCTTTCACTTTGGAGCGTGATGCCTCGAGGGAAGGTATAAGGGCCGTGTTTGGATGCACTGTGCACCCTCCTTGCCTCCCATGAAAGATGAAACTCGTGGGTCCCGAATCCTTTACAACATTTAATTTACAAAGAAATTGTCATATCATGCATGCACTAGCCACCCAAAGTAATATTTGGTAGGTGCAAGGTTTGTGGTCAACCAGATTCATAAAAGTCTTAAATATCTATTGGAGCAGTAGGATTTGAATGAAAGGAACATGAAAAATGGCTAAGAAAAATATTAAGCCTACTTACTCTTGATACATTGAATTCACAAGGGAAGCATCAAATGCAGTTGGCCAATGAATTATCCGTATACATCCATTTTTTCCATGTCCGTATGTCAAGGATCAAGAAATACTTGATAGTGGAATATGCAAGGATCAATTCGCTTGTCAACCGTTGGACGGGAAAATACAAGATGATAACTTGAAGTTTATAAATGACCTCATCTATTATAAAGGGCAGATCTTTTAAATTTGGATCAACTCTCAAAGCTAAGATCATGCATGTATGTCATAACTCACCAATAGAGGGGCACGTGGCATTATAAGACGTGACAAAAGTGTGAGAGAGACTCTGTACGGAAAGGCCTCAAGGAATGTGTGATGAAGCATGTCAAATAAATGCACTATATGCCAAGAAAAAAAGGATGAGAACACACTTAATTTCAAGTAGACTATTGCAGCCCCAATATTCCAGAGCACAAGTGGGAAAATATGTCCATGGATTTCATGACCAGGTTGCCCAGAGCACAGGAGAAATATTGTGATTGGTGGCAGATAAAGCTGGATTTAAGTTTTCACTTTTTCCCATATTACTGCATCTTTTAGTGCAGCACACAGGACCCAATTATTTTTCAGAGAGGGTTTCAAACTACACGGCCTACCCAAAACCATCATCGCTGATAGTGACAACAGATTCATGAGTACATTTCATAAGAGTTGTTCAGATTAGTGGGTATAAAATTTACTCCTAGTAATTAGCTATCACCCTCAGACGGATGGTTAGACTCAGATAGTCAACAAATGGGTGGAAGGTTACCCTTAAACTACGTGAGTGTGACAATGTAGCATGGCTAGTGGTTACATTGGGGAGAACATTGCTACAACACCACCCCAACATGTCCATTGGCATGTCACTCCTTCAAGATTTATATAGCTATGATCCTTTACTATTTTTAATCTATTTCTTTCCTCATTACCAAAAATCCTAGAATACATGCCTCCTTTATTTCTGCTATAACTTTTTATGTATTTAAACCATTACTCAAATGAGTTATATACAACAAGATGGGATCAAATGGACACCTAATCCCCCAAAAATTGTTTTGATCTTCATTCTTTTAAGACCTTTTAGCCTACACGTAACAAAAAAAAGACATACACTTTGTGGTATATGTTGATTTTGATAATTTTAAAAATATATAAAATTAATATTAAAATTCCAAAAAAATACACTCCAACTATCAAATATATATCTTATATTTTGTTGGAAAATAATATACCACTTTTAGAAAAAAATCAAATTTGACCTAGTTATTCAGCAAATGTCTATGAATACAAGTTATATATTTGGAAAGCTTATTCAAATTTCCTAGGTTTCCATCTTCTTACACCATATTCAAATTCACTTGTAAAAGCACCTTGAATAATCCCTCCAATTTAAGATTGATGTTTTTTCAGGTTTACATTCCCACTAATGAGACAAGCAGACTATCATTAGCTCTTGCAATTCACCCTATAACATGATATGTCTTTGATCTTATAGTTTAGATTTAATGATATATTTATAGTATCTTAATTTTATATTATCATTCATTCTTTCTCACATCACAATTTCTCCTTAAATCTTTGATGCAGATATGCTTTTAATGGCATGAATATTCTACAGTGACTTTTCTATTCTCCAATGGTTTAGCCCTATTATATATATATATATATATATATATATATATATATATATGTCAACCCCTCTTAAGAAGCAAGGTGGCTTTGGAGTAGCAATGTGACTGTGGAGTTTGAAGTGATCTTTAAAAAAAATTCTTTAATCTTACTTGGGTTATACTTGTACATTAAGTACCTACTCTTACTAATACACTCTCAATAGTTTATGAGGAGGATATGATTGATTTTAATTTTAAAAATATAAATTATAAATTATTTTTGAAACTTTTTTTTTATAGATATTTCAAATTCATTGTAAAAGTACCTTGAATAATCCATCCAAGTTAACATATTGATTTTGTTTCATAATCTTGATCTTGTAGATTGGAACCAATGACATATTTATAGTATCTTAATTTTATATTATCATCTATTTCTTTCACAACACAATTTCTCCTTAAATTTATATGTGATAGTGTTTTTAATGGTATCAATATTTTAGCTTCAATTTTCAGTAATTACTTTCCTGATTAGCGATACATGAACCCTAGTCCTTTCCCTGAGAATGTTGTCCTCTACACAGCTTTGGCTGATGTCTGACTTGAAGACTATTAGGAATGAGCCTCTGGAGGGTCGCAGTGCAAGTCCTCACTCCGATGAGAATCTCTTTGTGTGGAGCACCACCATCTTTTGTCCTAATGAGAACCCCTAGGAAGGTGGGTTTTTTGGCTAGAGGTTAATTTTTGGTGAAAATTATCTTGAGAAGCCGAATCGAGTGTGATTTACCTTGGATGTCTTCCATCCTAATGGGGGAACTGGCGATGGAATGGTTATTTCTATGAAACCCTACAATGGCTACATTAGGGAAATCATGACAGATGTCTTGCAAGACCATGGTCATGGCACTCCCCTCTGCAAGGTGACTTTCAAGCACGCATTATGTCACAAGCATCAAAAGAAGCTCTTTGTGTAGGCTGAGGGTTTGTACTTGGGCCAGTTTTTTTATTGCGGAAAGAATGAGGGAGGCTCCAACGCGCTATCTAGAGAGAGAGAAAACCAAACATTCAAGGTTGGATCAAGGTCGAGGAGAGACTGTGGTCATGGTAATATCTGAACCCTAGTTGTCACTGCCACTTGGATCTGGAGCATGAGAACCTTTCAGCTATTAGAGACCTCGGGGATATTCAACCCTCGAGGGATCTACAGTCCTCACCCTATTACAGGAATCAAGTTAAGAGTGATGTGAGATTGAGGCTTTCTTCTGAATACCACACCAAGGCCAACTCCAAGACTACGATAGGCTTACCTATTTTTATAAAGACTAGTTATGGATCTTCCATCTGCTTACATGCTCATGATTCAAACTCTGTTTTTTAGCTCAAAAACCAAGTCCACCAGGCTACAAGTATTCCTCCTTGATTTCAGAGATTAATCTTCGAAGGACGAAAACTGGTGGATGGATCTCTGCTACAGGGTTATGGGAATCTAAAGAATGCAATGATTTCTCTCGCTTCTCGACTACGTGGAGGTGTTCCATCCTCCACTCATCTAAGATCTTACAAGAATGTCGTGAAAAAAGGGATTTCCGCTCCTTCGGGGTCCAAGGCTAAAACTTCTGGAGAAAAGGATATTTTTGGCTCCACTTTCATTGTGGATCATTCTATAGAACCTCCAACAGTAGATGTTGAATATCCCCATATCTACGGGTCTTATTTTATTTACCAGGAAAAATCCTTCATCTCTCGTTTCAATGGACTATGTCTCTCGGCCTCTGTGCTAAGAGAATGGGTAAACAAGTCCTGGTCGCTAGGTCATGAGTTTTTCTTTTGCACCAAAGGATTCTTCATTGTCAACATTTCCATAGAAGCAGACTATCAGTGCATGCTAGAGCAACATCCTTAGTTCCGGGAAAGATCTGGTCTCTCCATGCAGAGATGGTTCCCTAAATTCAACCTGATGACTATGAATTCCATTACTACACTGGTCTGCGTAAGACTCCCCAATCTACCTCTGCATTTTTATACTCCATATTTTTTACTTACCCTGGGCAATGTGTTGTGTAAGTTTATCAAGATTGACACAGACCAGATAACGAAAGGATTCGTCACTTTCGCCTGCATATGCGTTGAAATCGACCTCAATCAAGGGCTTCCAGATATGATACTTATAGAGTGGGGTGAGAATGAGCCTTAGATACAGATGGTGGATTATGAGAATACCGCCTTCAAGTGTTGCTCTTGTCAACAAACAGGGAAGCTCCAAGAAACTTGTCCTTTATCCCCAACCCCAACCTCATCCCATGGAGCATGAAAAAGGGCTAATGGCTGGAACGAACTTAAAAATCATAAAATTCGATCAAACTCTTCATTTGACAACACACAACATCACAAAGATGCCCCAATTCCTCTGCCTTCTACAACACTAGCACAATCTCCAACAAATGGACAATAGCCAGTTGTAGATCCAAAACATCATCCTTCAGCTTCAACAAAAATTATTGAAGCTTCAGAAATGTTGATTCATATTCCCGCAGCTCATCCTTTGCACCCCCCCCCCCTCGAAAATGATGAATCGAATGACATAATCATGGCCACAACCCCGCTCTCTGGGACTTAGAAACATCCTCACAAATCAGATAATTCAGACAGTGACAGATAAACAACCTTAGCTTCAGTAGCTCAAGATTCTGGCATTCCTCAGACCACCTGGATTTGGTGGTGAAGGTTGTTGAGCCTATCAGTTCCTCTGGTTGGATTGTTGTGCATAAGAAAAAATGCAGAAAGGATCCTCTCCAGCCAACATAATGATATGTCCCTTTCTCCTTATATTGTATGTTTCATCTTGCTATGCCCACGCTTTCCTTATGGCTCTCTTTTAGCATAGACTAGTCTATAGTTCTCCTGTGTTCTTTTTTTGGGGGTCTTTTGCAATCAGCAAGTCGATGTATCCCTTTGTAGTTTTCCTGGATTGAATAGAAATATTCTCATCTTATTTATTTACAAAAATAAAATGATATCATTATTCTACATAGTGAACTCCTCTCTATTCTCCAATGGTTTAGCCCCAATATATATATATATATATATATATATAAACCCCTTTTAAGTAGCAAGTGACTTTGGAGTAGCAAGATGAAGTTTGAAGTGATCTATAAAAAAAAAAAAAAATGCTTTAATGATAATTGGTTTATACTTGTACATTAAGTACCTACTCTTACTAATATACTCAATAGTTTATGAGGAGAATATGATTGCTTTTAATTTTAAATTAAAATATTTTAAATTACTTTTAAATTTGGTTTTTTCTTTTACATGTTTTTTTAATAGATATTTTAGCAAAACTTTACATCGATATAACATGTTTATAAAATTTGTGTGACCTTTGTTTGTGATGAGCCAGTATGAAATAAAGAAATAAAGAAAAAAATAATTTTGTGTATATATTTTTTCAGGTTAAATTTTATTTCGTGTATACATCTTTTCTCATTAAATTTTATTTACATTTAAATATCATTCTTCAAACTTTTAACTATTTTAATTCCTAATAAAATAATGAAATCCATAATTTTTATTTATAAATTAAATATAAGATACATAACATTGTTTTTATTTTTTATAATCCTATTTCCAAATCAAAATACACACTTATAATTATTATTATTTCATAATCAAAACTTCTAATAATAACTATCCTTTGAAACTATATTTATATATAATGCATATGTTGACATGGAAATGATATATTTTACATTAATAAAGTAATTTCAACATCTTATATTTTTTTTAGTTTTAAATGTCTTATTTATTTAAAAATAATTTAGAAAATTCATTTTATATGTATATTTTTTGACATTATATTTCTATATAAATTTTATTGTATCAATGTTTAGAATCAAAATTATTATTTTTATCATTTAAAGTATGTTAACTTTGCATGTCATAATGATTTCATACACATTAACATATACCACATATCTATTATTAGTTTTGGGATTTGAGTTAATTTACTGTAGTGGATATTCCACCACTTCTTCATAATAAATATGATAAATAAAACTAAAATATATACTATGAAGGTTAAATTTCTTTAC
>SNQJ01S0051884.1:33210-50794 GCA_010110895.2 Picea sitchensis
CCAAAATACTGAACACAAGAATGTAGACAAAACCCTTGAGGTAGGGTAATACCATATATTAATCCTTAAGGAAGGATAAAACTCCTCAAGCAATGCTTGATACATTCACATTATTATTCATTGTGTTTCATTATGTTTCTTACACTTATTTATATAGCTCTCTCTATCTCCAAGGAACCTTCTAGAGAGCCTTCTCACATTTATTATATTTAACTACAATAGTGGGCCTTTATTAATATAGTGGACCTAGTTCACCTTACATTGAATGAATACTGATAGCACTTGGTAAATTTCCTAGAGATTGAAAGAGGAGAAATCTACAAAGGTAACCTTATCCAACCGCTTTTAAAGATGGGATCTAGCCCTTCCAGCTTCAGAGAGGGATCTCTCTATATGATTTAGTTTTGTTTTTAATTTCAGGTATTAGGCTAGGTAAAGAAACTGTTGGTTTTGTTGTCAAAGAGTTTTTTAAATTGGTTGAGACGGTATACACATCCATTGGGCTATGGGGTCTGTGTTTAATTAGATATGAGATACAACCAGAAACGCCAAAGAAGACCTTCACAGGGCGAGATAATATACTCACTGGATCTTTGTAATTAAAATGATGGACAGAAGAAAAGATAAGAAAAATAAATTCAACTAACAAGCAGTTAAGAATTTCTTAATTGAAGATATTAGAAGATAAACATTAAAATCTTTAGAATCGGAAAATAGGGTATCAAGGATAAATCCTGCAACATTACGTTATTCATAAAGATTAGTTCCAGAAAAAAAAAGTGGTTACAGAGAAAGAAAAACATTCAACTTAGAAAATCAACATCACCAGTGAACATACACAAGAATCCTGTAAAAGTGCCTATTCTTTATTAATGGCAGATCTCTTCAAAAATAGTACAGTTTGATAGCAATAGGGTGTGCGAATCAACAACACTCAATACTTCGAGAGTTGAAGTATTTATAATCCAAATTACAAACATTCCTGTCATAATTGATCAGGACGTGCTCATTCTATTTTTAGTCTAACCACTTTAACTAATCAAAAACTGTTTGATGACTCAATACAACTGCATGCGGAATTTTTGGGGTAGGCCGTTGGCAAGGTGCCTTCGCAACCTCTTCTGATTGGACAGGTGACTGGATTGTGACAGCTCATCTGCTAATCTAGTATATCAAAAAGTTCTTCCCATCTGAGATGACTTGGCACTGTGACCTTAAGTAATCTCCGATACACTTCATACATGTCTATATACTTAGCAAATGTAAGCTTAATGAGGAATATGTATCGAATCTCGTGTTGGATACTAATATCCAATTGCAGGGCATCCATGAATGCTTTGCCTGTGATGCTCCCTTGTATCCCTGCAAACTTGGAACTGTCCTTAGACACTTCAGTTAACCTCTTCTTGTAATCAGGGAGTGTCATCAGTTTTTCATTAATGACCTTCAGACCGGGTAGGCCTTTCTTTTGGAGAACATCTATCTTATTGAAAAACTTCTGTACTCCTTGATCCATGACATGAACCTTTTCCTCAAGCTGAAGAATTAGACTTCTCTTGGTTAAAACCCTTTTTAATTCAAGTATAGTTTCTGTTCTGTCCTCGATTTTTAGTTCTTCTAGTTCCTCTCTGGTCTTGGAATTCAGGAAACTGATGATCTCATTTGCTTGTGCTGGCATGTCTCCCAGCTCCACTCTGATTTTCTCAATAGCCTGTTTGCTCCTCTGGAGAAACTCATTTTGTTCAAACATGATTTGAATCATTGGCCAGATTTCATTGATGGACTTGGTGATGTCTGTCCATACAATCTCTTTGACCTCAACCAAAGTCTTCCCTGCCATTGTTTGCTTTTGGAGCTGCTGTAACTCTTTCCTGAGATGCTCTGTTATCTGCTTTTCTTTGGATAGGCTTGTCTAAAAGGAAGTTTTGAGCTCTTGGAGGTTATCCACTTCTTTCTTAAGCCTGCTGATTTTTGTCTCTTCCAGGTTCATTTTATCCATGGACTTGGCAAGGTCTGTTGTTCCTTCTGGTAGTGACACTGGTGTTGCAGAGGGGATTGTTGTCACTGTTGTTGTGCTTGCTCCTGATATAGGAATAACACTCAATTAAATGAATTCCATTGGTTTCATCTTCTCTTTCTCTTTCAGTAATCTTTCCATCTCAGCCTCCATTTCTTTGAGCTGAGCATTTTGCTCCATGAGCAACTTTAGCATCTCATCCTTCTCACCTTCTTTCTCTGCTATCTCCTTAGCCTGTGAGTCCTCTGTGGGAGGGAGCTTCAGTTGTTTTATTAAGGATGCGATGTCTGCATTTTTCTTCTTTATCATCTCTTCTACCGCTTTGACATTTGCAGGGTCATAGCCGATATTGAGGACCATCTCTTCCAACGTCTTGATTATGTTGTTCTTTGCGAAAGATGATATTTTCTCCATCTTGAGTTGAGTCTGAGCATTGTTCAATGATACCTGAAATTTTGCTGCAGAAGATGAAGCGTGTGCCAATGTGTGAAAAACCATCTCCCTTGTTTGTTTGTGCAGATCCATCTGACCTGCTGGATGCACGTCCTTCACTTGGAATTCGAAGGTGGCCCTTTTGTAATCTGAGATAACCTTGGGATCCGGTGCTTGTTCTTGGAGGTAAGCCATATGCATCCTACCCTTTTCTATGTCAAATGTCGAAAGAAGCCTATGCTGAGCTATGGAAGACTGCTTTCGAAACTGGGCATAAGTACTGCTAGTGAGGGTCTGGTTCTTCTTCTTGATTAATTCGTATTTTTGGAAAATGCCCAACTTGGGCCCAATTTTCCTTGGCTAAGTATCCAGGAGAGAATCTGTGGATTTCTTCGGTATTGATGTTGTGATTTCTTTATGCTGGCTCAAACCGAAAAGTAGAATGACTGGCTTGACCCCTGTGGTTGTTACTGTGGTAGGCAGGACTTCTTGTTCTACTGTCACGCTAGGCGTTGACACTGTCTTTGGCCTCTTGGTGTGCATCTGGAACTCCTCTGATGACACCTCTGTTACAGGAGGAGACGACTCCTATCTGGGCCTCTTCTCCTTGGGGACCTGAGGTGTGGTAGTAGGTGGCACACTCATCGAGGGCACCTGCTATTCCACTTCAACTTGTTGTTCCACGTCCATCAAAGTGTCAGGGACCCATACTGTCTGATTTGAAAACTTCTCAATCTCTGGCTTGGACTCATGAGCATACGAGACATTCTTATTTTTCACCCTCATTTCCAAAATGATCCCGCATGGATTATAGTGCCAGGTGAAACTCGAAAATAATTTCATCTCCTTCAACATTCTATCCGCTTCTTCCCCTGCACCTCGACTATTGCAGATGAAAGAACCAATCTGCCCCTTGATTCTCAATTGTTGCTTCTTCTTCAGAGAAACAAAATGAATGTCATCTGAATTCATTATCTGCCTAATATATTCTAATGCAAAAATTCTTACCGGTACATATTGAGGTAGTTTGTAAGGCGCCAATTCACACCCGAAAACTCTAATTTCATTGTGGTTTTGATACAAGTACCAGTCTCTTGTCTTTGTGTTGTCCAAGAGATGTAGAATTCTCTGGACTTTAGCGTTTATTCATGGCTCAGGCCTGCCACTCAACATGCCTACCACTGGGTGGTAAAACTGATCAATGAAAGCCTTGAAATCGTATTCAGCAGATTTATGCTTCAGAAGAGAAGTCCATGCTGTGACTGGCTGGGGCCTTCCATCTGCATCCATATTCTGCATGGAGAAGCTGAATTTGTCGGTTTGAAAGTAAACGAACATGTATGCCAGTATGGAAGAATATCTGAACATGCCCTCTGTGGAAAAATTCACGAATTGTTCGTGAATATTATCGGCCAAGAAGATGTTGTAGTCGAACTGTGTTGTGGGCTTTTCATCGTTTGACAAAATGGACAGAAAACCCAGGATGGGCTCATCTACCCATTGGTCAGAATAGTAACCAAGCAGGGCACAAAGGGAAGAAATGATTTGGTTTCCTTTGGTGGAGAACATGGAAGAAGGGTACGGGGGATTGGTGGAAGGGAATTGAGCAGAAGTGGGAAGGAAAAGATCGAATATCTGAGCTCTCTAAGGAAAGGTCATTTTCTGATATAACTCTGTGAGGATTTCTAAATTGAAAGGGGATGCAGATTCAACATGGGGAATTTGCATCATCTGGTCAATGTCTTCAGGAGTGATGAATAAGAGGACATCTCCAGATGAAGAGACGATGGCCTTCTGGTCGGGGATCTAATGGGCTTGGCATTTGAGGGCGAATTCAGAGAAATGATGAATCTGGGGAAAGAGATACAGGGGCAAATTGGACTCCCAGAGTCCAATTTCATCGCTCTGGTCCAAAAACACATCCCAGAGCCATGTTTGGAGGTCCGAAAAGTCGAAGTCACAAATGGTATCTGCGATCAATCTATCTTTATCCACCAACGAGATTTTATCCAGGTCAACACGAGGAGGAAGAAAAGGATTCTCTTCTCCTTCCGCTAGCCTTGGCTTTGGCACCATCTCTGTAACAGTACCTGCAATAAACAATATGTTAGTGGGGTCGACTGACTGTGGGTGAAGGAGACGAGGAAACAATGGAGGAATAAGAGGTAAGTTTTCTGCTGTGATGGATGAATAACGAATGAAAAGGGAAAATGGTAGTTTTATTCAAAAATTGGGGTCGGTTGGGCACGGGAGACAGGTCAGCAGGATAACGGGTATGTTATCCTGTAATAAATGGACAATGGGCCACTTGGGATGAAATGGCAGATGACGATGGCCAAAGCATACAAATGAGTGACGTGGAGGTTGGTGATTGGAGGTAAAGGTCACCAAAAGGGGTTGTTCATGAGTGAAGAGGGTTAGGTACTGACAACAGGGACTGACAGCAGTTATGGGATAGGACGTAACTTGGGAATCAGTGGAACAAGTGGCTCAGTGGAGGATGACGTCTCTGAGTGATGGAGGCTGTCAGATGGCATACCGGGATAGGACTTCCGGACCAATAGGACAATGCCACATGTAACACGGGCCCACTGAAAAGAATATTCATTCCAGACCCCCCCCCCCTTTTGGTTAAAAGCATAACACCAAGGGGGGTCTGAAATCCATTGTGATCCATTGATCTGCGCGCTTGTTTCCTGGACGCAGATCTGAGCGCGCTCTTTAATACTCATTCCGTACCCCCCCTCCATTAAAGGCAGAACAGACGGGGGGGTCCGGAATCCAATGTGGACCATAGATTTACACGCTCCTCCCTGAGCCGTCCAGATGAGCACCCATGGTATTACCAATTCCCCCCCCCCCCGATTAAAAGCAGAATGGTCAGGGGGGTCCAGAATGCGTTGTGAGCCGTAGATCTTAGCACCGTGATCGGGACCGTTGATAAGTGCAAGAAACATAGATCAGGAGCGAATGACGTATGCACTTAGGGAAAACTTAGGATAAACGCCATTTTATGGGTTTTTTCTTCAATTTTACAAAGGAACACCACCATGGGACTTTGAACAACTATTTTTTAAGCATTTGGAACATGGTGCAATCTTGATTTCAAGCTCGTTTTAATGGACTTTGAACAATAAAGCAACTGACCTACATGCTAACCTATCTTCCTAGGACAATTAACCCAGATTAAACTGTTGGGTTAAGAAATTACTCTACCTAAGGGCTATCTGACCAGGATTAGACAGTCTAGTCAAATTTATTCACTAATCTAACCTAGGGGCTATCTGACCAGGATTAGACAGTCTGGTCAGATGTATTCATTAATCTAACCTAGGGGCTATCTGACCAGGATTAGACAGTCTGGTCAGATGTATTCACTAATCTAACCTAGGGGCTATCTGACAAGGATTGGACAGTCTGGTCAGATGTATTCACTACCCTATCAACCTTAAATTTAAAAATAAATTGGCCATGATTGAAAGGTATGGCCAAGTTACTATTATTGCATGGTGCTTTTCTTTTCAATTCTTTTATGCCCTCTTTTTTTTTTTTTTTTTTTTACTGAAATTATTTACAGAATGAAAAATCATTTGTCAATGAAAACACTAGATACAGACAATATCCAAATCATCAGTTGATTCTCATAATTTATGGGGTGATAACAGCGGCTCCACTTGGGGATGGTACTTGTCCTGTTAAGTGCCAAGAATCCTGGTTCCTGTCATTCTGAACACATCTGTCTAGTAGCCTTCATTGGTTTTATTCTCAAAAATGGAAAAACAATGATCAACAGCTTAGGGCCTTCTCTTCGGGCTTCAACCAACTGACTAATGTTTCTCTCTCAGAAAAATGCAAGTAATAAATGAAATTTAAAATGGTATGTACAGTGGAGAGTGGAAAACTCAAATATTCTATTGAGGTGAGACATAATGTTTTAGCATTTTGCCATTCACAGGTGCTCCTAGAAGATCTGACCCATTGGCATTATTTAGCAGAAAAGCATTGTTTCCTCTGAAATCTTGGATCATGTATGGCCCTGTCCACAGATTGTCAAATTTCCCATGCTTTCCCTTGTCCTCGTTCCTGGCATCCCATCTCAACACCAGGTCTCCTAGCTCAAAATAATCCTCCTTGGTTCGTTTGTCAAAGATCTTCTTGATGTTTTCTTGGACGACCTGTGTTTTGTTGAACACTTCTTCTCTAGTCTGTTGCAAATGGATCATCTGATTGATTCTTCTCTGTGATTCATTTGGCTCAGCTTGCACCTATTGAAGTAACTTCATGACAGGGACTCCCAAAGACGTTGGGAAAATAGCCTCAGTACCATAGACCAGCTGGTATGGTGACATACCAATTGACCTTTTGGTGGTCAGTCTATCTACCCATAAAGCAAATACCAACTTATCATGCCATGACTTTTTGTTTTCTTGCAATGTTTTCTTGATGATATTTACCAAAGTTTTGTTTTAGGACTCCACCAACGCATTCCCCTGAGGGTAGTAGGCCGTGGAATGCCCCAAGCCAATGTGGTATCGGTGGCAGAAATCTATGAGTTTCTTTGACCGAAAGGCAGGTGCATTGTCAGTAATGATCTTTCTAGGACAACCAAAACGAGACAAAATATTATTTTCAAGAAATTTGATAATAACAGAGTCAGTGGCTTGCCTGCTTGGTACAGCCTCGATCCATTTGGTAAAATAATCAGTGGCAGTCAGAATCCACCTGTGTTGGCCTGAAGACGAAGGGTGTATTTCACCAATGAAATCGAGTCCCCATTGCTGGAAAGGAGACTCAACTGAGATTGGTTTGAGAGGTAGAGGAAGGAGTTTCCTTTTACCTTCAAACAATTGACACTGGTGACATGTTGTTACTTTCTGATGTACATCTGCAAATAGGGTGGGCTAGTAAAATCTAGCTCTAAGTATTTTGTTGGCTGTAACCTTCCAGTTCAAATGGCCCCCACATTCTCCTGCATGAAACTCCTGCAACACTTTATCAGCTTCATCTTTTAGTAAACAATTTAAAAGAATACCTGCAGGGTCTTTCCAATACAAATTTCCTTCTAGAATACAAAATTTCAAAGCTTTTAACTTTAAAAATCTAGCTTTAGTTTTCGTTAAACCAGGGGGAGCTTGTAAATTTTTTAGAACGAATATAAGGTCTGCATACCATGGAGAGTTGAGAAATACCTCTCTAATGTTTGGAGTCGCCATCTCGCCCTGTTCATCTGCCACATCTAGAAAATTAATGTCAAGAGCCTGGAAGTTAGACTCAACCATCAGTTTAGCAAGGCCTTGGCCTTTGATCAATTTTGTGGGCTTAATCTCTATGTCATATTCTAGAATGACTGCAATCCATTTTCCCCTTCTTCCATCAGGGTTGTCTTGTGTCAAGATATCTTTTACTACCGCGTTTGGAACATAAGCTATGGTGTGGGAATGGAGAATGTAGACCCTAAAATCCTTTATGGCTTTTACCAAGGCAAAAGCCAGCTTCTCCATAATATTGTAGTTAAGGGCAACATCTCTTAACGCTTTGCTGAAGAAAGCTATGGGTTTTTCATACCCTTCGTTGTTCTTCTACAGTAATACAACTGCTATAGTATGTTCAGATGCGAAAGAGAAAAGATAGAAATCTTTAGTAACATCTGGACTGATCAAAACTGGGGCTTCTCTGAGTGCTTGTTTGACTTGTTCGAAGGATTGTCTGGACTTAGAGTCCCATTTTATTTTTACATACTTTTTAAGAATGTTTGTAATATTTCGGAGGAGTTCGGCCAGATTGGGAATGACTCTTCGTAGAAAGTTAATTTTCCTGATAAAAGACTGTAGTTCTTTGAGGTTTCTTGGGTGTTCTAACTTTAGTATGGCCTCGATTCTACTGGGGTCTATTCTAATTCCATCTTTAGAGATGATGTGTCCCAACAGTTTTCCTTCTTCTAACCCAAAGAGACACTTCTTAGGATTTAATGAAATCCCAAACCTTCTACATTTCTCGAAGACTCGTATAAGGTGTCGCAGGTGTTCATCATCAGATTTGGAAAACACAGTCACATCATCTAAGTAGATGACAATAAACTTACCAGATTCTTCCACGAAGGCGATATCCATGGCCCTCTGAAACATGGCTCCTACATTCATCAGACCGAAAGGCATCTTCACGTACATGAAAGTGCCCCATGGTGTGGTGAAAGTGGTTTTATCTTGATCGTCTGGGTGAACTAGGACCTAGTTGTAGCTTGAGAAACCATCTAACAGAGATATCCTACTAGACCCGACCACTCTTTGCAGGAGGTGGTCCATTTTAGGTAATGGGTAATTATCTTTCAGGGATACTTTGTTCTGATTTCGGAAATCAATACAGAGCCTGATTTCCCCAGTCTTCTTCCGTGTAGGGACTAAATTAGAAACCCACTTAGAGAAACGTAGCGGGACTATGATATTGGCATCATACATCTTCTTGATTTCTTTTTCTATTAGAGGGAGAAACTTGGGATTTATCCTCCTAACTTTATGCCTAAACGGTTTTTGGTCTTCCTTTATGGGAATTCTGTGTTGTATGATGTTGGTATCATAGGCTTTCAAATCTTCATAGCCCCAGGCAAAAACGTCTGAATATTCTTTGAATAGCTCAATGTATTTAAGATTTTGTTCTGGGGGTAATGATTTGGACAGTTTGACCATCCTAGGCTTTTCTTCAGTCCCTATATTGCATTCCTCTACCTCTTGTCCATGGGCTTCTATTTTTGGTTTCTTAGCTACATCGTTACTGTCAAACAGATCTTCTAAAGGAACAAGCCCTCTAGGTAAAACATTGCTTTTCAACTGTAATACATTGGCATCCATTTCGTCATCTCCTAACTCTCTCGAATCTACTGTATCTACTCCTGAATCTACAGTATTCACACTATCTATTTCAAAATTAGAATTATTTACATTCTCTTCTTCATTTTCTAAATCTATATTTGTACATTCAAAATCGTTCTTGCATTGCAAGAAATTTTCTATCTGATCATCATTTCCAAACACTTGCCAGTACCTGATATTATCGGGAACCGTTGGTCTACATTTCACTTCAACAGTGTAGGGGCGAGTTTGGCGGAAAGGAATCTTGCAGGAGGCTGCTGACGTGGCCAATCCGTCGGCCAGAATATTCTGTCCTCTCGGCATTATCTGCAAGTCAACCTCATTAAAACACTTCAAAGCATCAAGAATAACATTCCTGTAGGCTCTAAGGCGTGGATGTTTAGCATCGTACTCCCCTTTAATTTGCTTGATTATTAATTCAGAGTCACCCCTTACCATTATCTGTTTAGCACCAACTTTTTTCAACAGCTTCAGACCGAGCATTAAAGCTTCATACTCGACAACATTGTTAGTGCACTAGAAATTTAGTTTATAGGAATGGTTTTATGAATACCTTTTTTGATGATTATGCAGCCAGACTCTAGCTCCTGCTCCTTCTTTACTCACAGCTCCATCAAAATCCATACTCCAGAAATCGACGAGGAAATCTTCAGTGATTACATTTTTCATCTTTTCTACCTCATTGTTTTCTGGGCCTTCATCTTGCCTAGATGTGTACTCCATCAGCTGAGTTTCTTGCTCTTCCATATCGCAATCATTGTACAAGATGAATGAATCTAAATCTGAATGACCAGAGTAAAGGGGGTAATTGTGAGGTTTCTCTTGGCTACTGACCATGTAATTCATAAGTGTTTCTCTATATAACCTCCTCTGTTGCCCAAACACTGGGATAGTAGCGTAAGACATATCTAGCTACAGTGTTCCTTTCAACTTAGCTCCCCAAGACTAGGATAGCAACATCCCATATTTGGGTGGGATGTCTGCAACCACCACGTCCATTACCATACTTTTCGAAGGGATCTGAACTAGGGTGATGCATAGGTCCTTGATCAAACCGATACATTTGACTTTACTGGAGTCGAATGAGTGTAAATCCTTGTATGGTCTGGTGACCTCCAATCCCAGTTTTTCCATTACTGCTTTAGGCATCAAATTATGTGAGGCACCTAAATCCAGCATAGCGTTGTGTAGTATCAAGTCGTGTATGTTTCAACTTATGTAAAAGGGAGCTACATCACCGGTATCGTCTCGACCGTCTACTTCAGGTCCGAAGAGAAGTTCAGGATGATCGTTAGTAAGGTTCATAGTGTCTGAATGAGTCACTGATCCAATAGTCAAGGCCTTGGTGCCTATGTCAGGTTCAATGGCCAGTGCTTATATTACCTTTGAATGATACCCGTCTCTGGTCATCAACTCTGTAAGTGGAATGGGAATTTTTATTTTTGCCAATTCCCCTTCAAGGATAAAGGGTGTAAGAGCTCTGCCTTGGTTCGTCAGTTCTGATTTGTCCGCCATGTTCTTCAGCTCAGAAGTACTCGGCGAGTAAACATGTGAAGCATCAGGTTGTGACAGTCATTTTAGAATGGTGATGTTTTTCTTCAAAGGAGCATCAACTTTACTTTTCTTAGAAATCTTCTCGGCAGAAGTCTTCTCAGGAGTCTTCTCAGTAGAAGGTTCAGGTGTTTTCTTGGTTTCGACTGTCTTCTTGGAAGGAGTCCCTTTTGTCTTCTTGCTATGTAGATTGTACTGCCGGTGTACCTACAGAATAGAGTTTTCAAATGCCTATTGTTCTGCATCTTCGGATTCCTCACTTACCTTTGTTTGATTTAGCAGAAAGAGTTCCTATTCTTCTTGAGTAAGGAAGATAGCCTTGTTGTCGTGAATTCCCATGAGGTTGATATGAGTGTCCTCCAATTCCTCTATTACTTCCCCCCTTCATCAGGATAGTTTTCTTGCAGGGGAGGTCTGATTTGTTGATCTGGGCCCCTCTGCTCTCTTTGATCTCTAGGGTCTCTCTATCTAATTGGAGGAGGGTTTCTCCTGAAATTGGGGTTTCGAACCTGAGGAGCAGGTGCGTTGTCTCTGGGAGGATTTCTGTCTGACACAGTGATTCTTTCCATCATTAGTTCCACTGCTCTGGTCAAAGAATCTAATCTGGAATCTGTGGTCAACGTGGAAGGTTCTTCTTTGATCATGAATCTCCTTTCTGACGTTTGACGTGCCCTTTTTGCCAACAGATTAGCCTCCACACTAATAGCACTTCTCTACATGTTTTCCAGGGTGGCAGCATTTCTTTCTCTTAATTGGTAGGACATATCAGCATCAAATCCATCAGGGAATTTAATCAATGCCAAACCCTGTGGGGGTTTGATTTCAGTTGGGATTGCATTGTACAAGTTGTTAAAACGGGTGCAATAATCTTGTACCGCCTCACCTTGATTTCTTTTTATATTCTCGTATTCTGACAGTATTTGGAGAGGGTTTTTCTTTACCTCTCATTTGTCAAGAAAACTTCTTTGGAACGCGACAAGGTCAGGGATTGATGTGGCGGGTAAAGCCTTGAACCATTTCTTGACGTCTCCTGTCAGACTCTGGGAGAAAAGTTTCATTTGAACGTCAACTTCATCAACTTATTGCAAATCAAAGTAGTCATTCATTTTATACACATGTTGTTGTGCGTTTAAAGTTTCGGTTGCATCGAACTGTGGAAGTCTTGTCTGGTAGTCTTGGGGCTTGGCATGTAGCAGTGCAGCCAACACCAAAGGGGTATATCGAGCTGCCATGATGGGCAGAGGAGGTGGGATGACGACCTGGGTGGTTGGAGAGGTAGCGACTGAAGAAGAGGACGAGGAAGGACTGGGCGGTGCTGAGATAATGATTTGTAGTTTAGTCATAGGAGACAAGACTTCGGGGGTTTGGGGTTGCAACACAGTTGGGTCAAAGACGAGCCTAGACACAAAGGTGTCAGACCGTGTTCTAACCAGGATTTGTTGCGGAAAGGGATCAACATCAAGGTTTTGAAAGATATCTGGTTCTCCGGAAAAGGAAGGAGACTTATGTGGGGGAGTATAACTCACTGAACTAGTAGCTAAGGTCTTTTGCCTGAGCAACTTTTCGGGATTATCTATCACTGTAGAGGGTTTTGGGTCGGGATGAGATCGAGTGTGAACTTTCTTGGAAGCCAAAACTATTTTTGGGTTTTTACATATATATATTTTAATTTTGTTAGTATGAAAATAATATGTACAAAGTTTGATCAACCTCTAACATTACTTTCTTCTCAGAATCAAACGTTCTTCTTAGGGAAAAAACACGTGAAATTATAAGTTTTTTAGTTCGGTCCCCAACGGAGTCACCAATTATGTTAGCACTTGGTAAATTTCCTACAGACTAAAAGAGAAGAAATCTACAAAGGTAACCTTATCCAACCGCTTTTAAAGATGGGATCTAGCCCTTCCAGCTTCAGAGAGGAATCTCTCTATATGATTTAGCTTTGTTTTTAATTTCAGGTATTAGGCTAGGTAAAGAAACTGTTGGTTTTGTTGTCAAAGAGTTTTTTAAATTGGTTGATACGGTCTACACATCCATTGGGCTATGGGGTCTGTGTTTAATTAGATATGAGATACAACCAGAAACGCCAAAGAAGACCTTCACAGGGCGAGATAATATGCTCATTGGATCTTTAGTAATTAAAATGATGGACAAAAGAAAAGATAAGAAAAATAACTTCAACTAACAAGTAGTTAAGAATTTCTTAATTGAAGATATTAGAAGATAAACATTAAAATCTTTAGAATCGGAAAACAGGGTATCAAAGATAAATCCTGCAACATTACGCTATTCATAAAGATTAGTTCCAGAAAACAAAATGGTTATAGAGAAAGAAAAACATTCAACTTAGAAAATCAACATCACCAGTGAACATACGCAAGAATCCTGTATAAGTGCCTCTTCTTTATTAATGGCAGATCTCTTCAAAAATAGTACATTTTGATAGCAATAGGGTGTGCGAATCAACAACCCTCAATACTTTGAGAGTTGAAGTATTTATAATCCAAATTACAAACGTTTCTGTCATAACTGATTAGGACGTGCTCATTCTATTTTTAGTCTAACTACTTTAACTAATCAAAAACTGTTTGATGACTCAGTACAACTACATGCGGAATTTCTGGGGTAGGTCGTTGGTGAGGTGCCTTCGCAACCTCTTCTGACTGGACAAGTGACTGGATTGTGACAGCTCATCTACTAATCTAGTAGATCACAAAGTTCTTCCCATCTGAGATGACTTGGCACTGTGACCTTAAGTAATCTCTGATACACTTCATCCATGTCTGTATACTTAGCAAATGTAGGATTAATGAGGAATATGTATCGAATCTCGTGTTGGATACTAATATCCAACTACAGAGCATCCATGAATTCTTTTCCTGTGATGCTCCCTTGTATCCCTGCAAACTTGGAACTGTCCTTAGACACTTCAGTTAACCTCTTCTTGTAATCAGGGAGTGCCATTAGTTTTTCATTAATGACCTTCAGACCGGGTAGGCCTTCCTTTTGGAGAACATATATCTTATTGAAAAACTTTTGTACTCCTTGATCCATGACTTGAATCTTTTCCCCAATCTGAAGCATTAGACTTCTCTTGGTTAAAACCCTTTTTACTTCAAGTATAGTTTATGTTCTGTCCTTGATTTTTAGTTCTTCTAGTTCCTCTCTGGTCTTGGAATTCAGGAACCTGATGATCTCATTTGCTTGTGCTGGCATGTCTCCCAGCTCCACTCTGATTTTCTCAAAAGCCTGTTTGCTCCTATGGAGCAACTCATTTTGTTCAAACATGATTTGAATCATTGGCCAGATTTCATTGATGGACTTGGTGATTTCTGTCCATACAATCCCTTTGACCTCAGCCAAAGTCTTCCCTGCCATTGTTTGCTTTTGGGGCTACTGTAACTCTTTCCTGAGATGCTCTGTTATCTTCTTTTCTTTGGATAGGCTTGTCTGAAAGGAAGTTTTGAGCTCTTGGAGGTTCTCCAGTTCTTTCTTAAGCCTGTTGATTTCTGTCTCTTGCAGATTCATTTTTACCATGGACTTGGCAGGGTCTGTTGTTCCTTCTCGTAGTGACACTGGTGTTGTAGAGGGGATTGTTGTCACTGTTGTTGTGCTTGCTCCTGATATAGGAATAAAACTCAATGGAATGACTTCCATTGGTTTCATCTTCTCTTTCTCTTTCAGTAATATTTCCATCTCAGCCTCCATTTCTTTGAGTTGAGCATTTTGCTCCATGAGAAACTTTAGCATCTCATCCTTCTCACCTTCTTTCTCTGTTATCTCCTTAGCCTGTGAGTCCTTTGTGGGAGAGAGCTTCAGCTGTTTTATTAAGGATGCGATGTCTGCATTTTTATTCTTTGTCATCTCTTCTGCCACTTTGACGTTTGCAGGGTCATAGCCAATCTTGAGGACCAGCTCTTCCAACTTCTTGATTCTGTTGTCCTTTGCGAAAGATGATATTTTCTCCAGCTTGAGTTGAGTCTGAGCATTGTTCAATGATACCTAAAATTTTGTTGCAGAAGCTGAAGCATGTGCCAATGTGTGAAAAACCATCTCCCCTATTTGTTTGTGCATATCGATATGATCTGCTAGATGCACGTGCTTCGCTTGGAATTCGAAGGTGGCCCTTTTGTAATTTGAGATCACCTTGGGATACAATACCTGTGCTTGGAGGTAAGCCATATGCATCTTACCCTTTTCTGTGTCAAATGTCGAAAGAAGCCTATGCTGAGCTGTGGAAGACTGCTTCCAAAACTGGGCATAAGTACTGCTAGTGAGGGTTTGGTTCTTCTTGTTGATTAATTCGTATTTTTCGAAAATGCCCAACTTGGGCCCAGTTTTGCTTGGCTGAGTATCCAGGGGAGAATTTGTGGATTTCTTCGGTATTGTTGTTGTGATTTCTTTATGCTGGCTCGAACCGAAAGGTAGAATGACTGGCTTGACCCCTGTGGTTGTTACTGTGGTAGGTGGGACTTCTTGTTCTACTGTCGTGCCAGGCGTTGACACTGTCTTTGGCCTCTTGGTGTGCATCTGGAACTCCTCTGATGACACCTCTGTTACAGGAGGAGACGACTCCTGTCTGGGCCTCTTCTCCTTGGGGACCTGAGGTGTGTTAGTGGGTGGCACACTCATCGAGGGAACCTGCTGTTCCACTTCAACTTGTTGTTCCACGTCCATCAAAGTGTCAGGGACCCATACTGTCTGATTTGCAAACTTCTCAATCTCTGGCTTGGACTCATGAGCATACGGGACATTCTTATTTTTCACCCTCATTTCTGAAATGATCCCGCATGGATCATAGTGCTAGGTGAAACTCAGAAAGAATTTCATCTCCTTCAACATTCTATCTGCTTCTTCCCCTGCGCCTCGACTATTATAGATGAAAGAACCAATCTGCCCCTTGATTCTCAATTGTTGCTTCTTCTTCAAGGAAACAAAATGAATGTCATCTGAATTCATTATCTGCCTAATATATTCTAATGAAAAAATTCTTACTAGTACATATTGAGGTAGTTTGTAAGGCGCCAATTCACACCCGAAAACTTTGATTTCGGTGTGGTTCTGATACAAGTACCAGTCTCCTTTCTTTGCGTTGTTCGAGAGATGCAGAATTCTCTGGACTTCATCGTTTATTTGTGGCTCAGGCCTTCCATGCAACATGCTTACCACTGGGTGGTAAAAATGATCAATGAAAGCCTTGAAATCGTATTCAGCAGAGTTACGCTTCAGAAGAGAAGTCCATGATGTGACTGGCTGGGGCCTTCCATCTGCATCCATATTCTACATGGAGAAGTTGAATTTGTCGGCTTGAAATTAAACGAACATGTACGCCAGTATGGAAGAATATTTGAACATGCCCTCTGTGGAAAAATTCACGAATTGTTCATGAATATTATCGACCAAGAAGGTGTTGTAGTCGAACTGCGTTGTGGGCTTTTCATCGTCTGAGAAAATGGACAGAAAACCCAGGATGGGCTCATCTACCCATTGGTCAGAATAGTAACCAAGCAGGGCACAAAGGGAAGAAATGATTTGGTTTCCTTTGGTGGAGAACATGGAAGAAGGGTAAGGGGGATTGGTGGAAGGGAATTGAGTGGAAGTGGGAAGGAAAAACTCGAATATTTGAGCTCTCTGAGGAAAGGTCATTTTTTGATATAACTCTGTGAGGATTTCTAAATTGAAAGGGGACGCAGATTCAGCACGGGGAATTTGCATCATCTGGTCAATGTCTTTGGGAGTGATGAAGAAGAGGACGTCTCCAGATGAAGAGATGATGGCCTTCTAGTCGGGGATGTAATGGGCTTGGAATTTGAGGGCGAATTCGGGGAAATGATGAATCTGGGGAAAGAGATACAGGGGCAACTTGGAATCCCAGAGTCCAATTTCATCGCTCTGGTCCAAAAACACATCTCGAAGCCATGTCTGGAGGTCTGAAAAGTCGAATTCGCAAATGGTATCTGTGATCAATCTATCTTTATCCACCAACAGGATTTTGTCCAAGTCAACAGGAGGAGGAAGAAAAGGATTCTCTTCTCCTTCCTCTATCCTTGGCTTTGGCGCCATCTCTACAACAGTACCTGCAATAAACAATATGTTAGTGGGGTCGAATGACTGTGGGTGAAGGCGATGAGGAAACAATGGAGGAATAAGAGGTAAGTTTTCTGGCGCGATGGATGAATAACGAATGAAAAGGGAAAATGGTAGTTTTACTCAAAAATTGGGGTCGGTTGGGCGCGGGAGATAGGTCAACAGGATAACGGGTATGTTATCTTGTAATAAATGGACAACGGGCCACTTGGGATGAAATGGCATATGACGATGGCCAAAGCATACAGATGAGTGACGTGGAGGTTGGTGATTGGAGGTAAAGGTCACCAAAAGGGGTTATTCATGAGTGAAGAGGGTTAGGTACTGACAACAGGGACTGACAGCAGTTATGGGATAGGACGTAACTTGGGAATCAATAGAACAAGTGGCTCAGTGGAGGATGACGTCTCTGAGTGATGGAGGCTTTCAGATGGCATACCGGGATAGGACTTCTGGACCAATAGGACAATGCCACATGTAACACGGGCCCACTGAAAAGAATATTCATTCTGGACCCCCCCCCCTTGGTTAAAAGCAAAACACTAAGGGGGGTCCGAAATCCATTGTGATCCATTGATCCGCGCACTTGTTTCCTGGCCGCAGATCTGAGCGCGCTCTTTAATACTCATTC
>SNQJ01S0051884.1:51312-74020 GCA_010110895.2 Picea sitchensis
AAATGACTTCCACTAATAATACATAACCACATTCCCATTGGGTACCTCCCTAGGTACCCCATATTATCTCCCTAGGTATACTACATTCCATCCACCTTCACATGTTTTGTCCTAGAAACATGAGAAGAAACCATAGAATATGATTGACTAAGCAATGTATCGAACTAGTACCAAGTACAACTATCCATCCATCCTAGTGGAAGTCGAACATGATGTCCATGTACTTCCTCGCCACCCTGATCTTGCTCTACATCATGTTGGGGTTTCCATGGGATTTAGCCTGAGCTCCTACCGTAGTGTCAGTAGTCCTCCATGCACCTCTTGATCGGTTTCCTATCTAGTTCCCTGCTAGTGTATAAATGTGTTGGTACACATGCCCTTGCCTTAATTATTGTTGTGTCTCTATATGATGTGGATTATGATATATAACAATTATAGGAATTTGTTTTTTTTTCTTCAAATTTGCAACACTTTGTGCCTTTGAGTCAATGATCTCCTTAGATTCCTGATTATGTCCTTCCTATAGTTTTTCTTCATCTCCTTTTGTAGACTCTTCTTTTTATTCAACTTTAGACTCGGCAATAACTTATTTTCTACCCTCCATCGACCCATCTTTCTTACTAAGAGACACATCCTGCAATGTGATTTTATTTTTCTTGTACCACAACATCAAAAAATTCTTTTTCACATTAATATTAATGGTACCCACTGATTCTATCCATGGATATCTCAAAACAATACCACTTCATCCATATCCAGAGCATACAAATCTGAATGCAACACATATTTATCCATGGTAATCTTCAAATCTTTAACAATTTGAAAATTTTCACCCTCAACCTCTGTGCTTTGAATATTATTTATTGAAACTTGCAATGTATTAACTAACTGAGCATTGATAAAAATTTTGTTGGCAACTGGGATTAATAGAAACAATGATATTTTCTTTGTGACTACAACCATGAACTTGTAATATATATTTTCCACCTAAAAGTAAACTCTTTCTTCTCCCTTTAGAAACATGAGACCATTTATATAAAATAAAATTTCCAAGTGCTTCATCAGAAAGTGCCATCAATTGGCTATAGCAATGTGATTGCCACCAAATGATTGCATCACCTTGTAAATAACACGATACTCAATTTTTCCAATTCTCTTTCAAAAATGACTTCAAGTATTTTATGTATTATTCAATATTAGGGCCATCATATTTTTCAGTGAAAAACATATTTCTTGGGATAAATATTGAACAAAAACTAGGATTAAAAATAACTTAGTGTAAAAAATTGCGGCATTTTTCCAGAAAAACCCTGAAAAACTGTTGAATTTAAAATGCTCATAAATTCACTTCCCGAGCTCTGTTTCGGCCGATGTTTTTTCTGAAATTGGGTATTTTTTTGAGAGGAATTAAAATGTCCAATTTGTTTGGCCAAATTCTACACAGAAAGTTTCAGATATGAACCTTAAGTGTGTTTCCCTCTTCTTCTTCCTTTCCTAGAAATAATCTGCAAAAAGAACAAGAATTATTCCCTTATTTGGCCAAGGAAAGTTCTATGATACCACTTGTTAAGTACTTGAATATATCTAGATATAAATCTAAAAATAAACCCACAATATCAACAAGAATAAGCCAAACCATTCACCAAAATGTTGAACACAAGAATGTAGACAAAACCCTTGAGGTAGGGTAGCACCATATATTAATCCTTAAGGATACCACTGCTCAAGCAATGGTTGATACATTCACAATATTTTTCACTATGTTTCATTACACTATGTTTCATTACATTGCTTACTCTTATTTATATATATATCTTTATCTCATATGTACCTTCTAGAGAGCCTTCTCAGATTTATTATGTTTAACTACCATAGTGGGCCTTTATTAATATAGTGGACCTGGTCCACCTTACATTGAATGACCACATTTTAATATATTAAATGACTTCCACTAATAATAAATAAACACATCCCCATTGGGTACCTCCCTAGGTACTCCATATTACCTCCCTAGGTATACTACAACTAGTCCAATGATCATTGATCCTTTATAGAGGGTACATATTATTTAGTGTAATCTTGTTCTATGCCTTGTAATTGATACACATTCTCCAAGTTCCATCGTTCCTGGGAACAATTATGATGGGTGACCCATAAGGTGAGGCACTTGGTTGAATCACACCCTACTCCAAAAACTATTTCAACTACTTCTTCACTTCATTCAATTCCAGAATAGAATATCTATACAGCCCAATATTAAAAAATGGGGAGTTTGTCAATAAATGTATTTCATGATCCACATCCCTCTTGGGTGGTAGCCCTTTAGGATCCTTGAAAACTACTTTGTATTAATGTAGAAACTCCTCCAACTATTTTTTTTTCTCTTTAGTAGACACCTCTAGGGAAGCCTTCACTCACAATGAATCATCATCAGATTGATTTTCTCTTAAGAAAAGGAAAACATATTTCTTACTAGAACTAATCAACTTCTTGGCTTGGTTGGAACTTACTAGTGAGATATTTTACTTTCCTTTATGTGTGTTGATGATGTAGGAATTCCCATCCTTGATCAATTAGTACTGGTTATCTCTCCACATGATGATTTCATCCCTTGTATACATGTAAGGGATTCCAAACAATACTCCACATATATCAAGCAATACTACGTCCAATTCCACCTCATCAATAAAATCAACACTTTTAGAAAATTTAATATTACACTATTTCATTACCTCTATCTTTGTATCCTTTTTTGCTCAACCCAATGGATAGGGGCTAGGATGATCGTGAACCTCCAATCGAAGATTCTTCACTAGATCCATTTCTATGATATTATCTAGTGAACCAAAGTCAAAGAAATAATCTATCTTGGTGTTCTTTACCTGAATCTTGAGGTGTAATAGGTTGGTAATATCCTATCTTCTTGGTAATAAAGGATACTAATATTCAACTCCTCCACAAATTTGCAAACAATATTTTCATCCACAGCTGATTTGTTGAGATTATGCTTCTACTGAGTATGGGGGTGAATCAATATATGATAGCTTTTACTCTATTTAACCATTCATCAATATATCATTAGCTGAGAAACAATACTCACAAATAAACTCAAACCACAATGCACAGAGTTTAATGTGGAAATCATTACATAAGAAAACCACAAAAACTTATCTTTAGAAATGTTTGTAGGCACCGATCTATTGTTACAAATATATTAGGCACCAAACTACTATTACAAGAATCATAGGCACCAACCTACTGAAGACATTAATATCCTTAGCTGAGCACCAACCTGTTGAGTAACTGGGCACATGTTCGTAAATATGGTAAGTCATTTGCTTCTTATTTTCTCCACTTTTCATTATGAGCACCCCACCACCTACTCCAAAAACTCATCATGTCAGGGGGGGGTCCCCTAAAGTCACCCTATATAGTCTTTATGAATATATGGAATCTTTTGGAAAAAGAAGAGAAGAAAGATATGCCAAACTCCAAATAGAGTTAGGATCATTAGAAAAATAGAGTGAAGAAAGAGAAGTAAAACTCGAAATAGAGTTAGAGGCAATGCTTGATAAAACATTTAGACTCTTCAAAATTAGATAGAGGATATATTTTTAGGGTTCAAGAGTCAATTATAGAAAATGGAGGCTATAATTAAAGAAATGGAAAAGCAAAAACAATCAACCCAAGAAGGAGTGGTTGAAGAAAATTGCAACTTTTGAGATAGGATTAAAGAGCTAGAAGAAAAACTAACCAACAATTTGGCCCTAAGTAGTCTAGAAAATAAATTGGATATCAAAGTCATCAAAGAGGAAATGAATAAGTTAATTGAATTAGATCATGAGTGTAATAAAAGATCCTTGAACCTCATAAGTTTTTGTATAAAAGAACAACAAGAGGAGGATACACTAGCAATAGTAAAAGAAGAACTAAAAAATAAAACACAAATTGAAATAGCTTACCTAATAGAGGCAAAGAGGCTCGGTAAAATAATTGAACATAAATATAGGTTGATCCGTGTCAAATTAAGTTGTAATGACCATAGATATAGAATACTCAGTGAATATAAGAGTTTAAAAGGGTTTGGAATGTTTATAAATGAAAACCTCATTCCCAAAGACCAAGTTTAATTAAGGAAGGAAGTGAAAAGGGTAAAAGAAGCCAGGAGAGAAGGAAAATGGGAAATAATTAGAAATTGAAAATATATTGTTAGGGATAGAGACTAGAGGGGTAATAATAAATAGGAATTTGGGATACTCGGGATATTTTTTTGGAACTGTCATGGCTTTCCATGGTGCAAAGGTCCTATGATAAGTTGGATCCCAAGTGATATTTATATTATTTGTCTAGTTGAAACATGGTAGCATGAAGAGTATAAGGTCCCTAAAGTAGAAGGATTTGTCTTGTGGTCGGCATGGAAACAAATGTCCTACCTTAGAGGGATAGGAGGCATAACCTGTTATATTAGAAAGAGCATTTCTACTCACACTCAACTTCATAAAATTGACCCTATCAATTAGTACATTTGGATATAAATTTCAGACATCAATGCTAAGAAGATGTATATAGCCAATTTCTATTTTGCGCCTATTAATTCTATTTTTTATAAGAAAAAAAATCTAGATATAAATTTTCCCTATAATAACTTAGAACAAGATATTCATAGTTTGAGAAATGAATATAATAGCCTCCTACTATGATACTTCAATGTTAAGACTGCAACTAACCAATCTATTCTTTTAAGAAATGATTATCACCATAATCCTTTATGGCTATATGAGGACCCTATTTTAGATAATAGATACAAAAGAAGATCTGATGACGTGGCTGAGAATTTGTTTGGCACTGAGCTAGTCAAGATCTGTGACTCTCAAGACCTAATAATTTGCAATGGAGTAATGAAGTGGCATAACTCTAACTATATGAATTACATTCATGGACTGGGTAGTAGTGTCATGGATTATGTGATATTTGATATCCCATTTCCAACCAAATATTAGCTTTCTACCTTTCAAATTACCATGAATCCGACTCTAATCATAGACCTTTAACCCTAACTCTAGTGTGTAGGTGTATCCGAATAAGTTTGGAGATTCAAAGACACATCTTTTTGAATATTGGAATGTAAGTACATAATTGAATTGTTTTAGATATATTAAATTTTTAGAAAATAGTTATTGTTTAAATAGAAGTGTAGTAAGTTGTTTTTAGTAGTTCAATCATTTGAATTTTATATTGAAGTTTAGAAGATCTCAAGGTTTATTAGATGTTAAGAAAATCTACATCAAGAGGATGTTGTGATATTGTGCTTTTCTAGAAGATAGAAATAATGCACAATTTCTTCCATGTATCCGTGTTTTTTTTTTTTTTTTTTTTAACACTTAAATATGAGCATCAAATATATTTCATGTAGGTCGATGGATATAAGACTGCGGGTTGTTGGAACACAGATTTCCCTAGGTTTGTGTTAGCACCTAGTGCTAAAGTATATCCAGGTCAACCATTGTTCCAATATCTACATATAAAGGGGGACAACAACAGAGCATTTTAAAGGTTATCAAAGTGAGTGACCTCTCTAGTTGCAAGAGGAAAATCTATATTTTTAAGTTTTCTTAGGATTAAATATTTGATGAATTTTATCGTGTGTATATGCAGGAGAATCCAACAGTTAATCAAATGAGATGGAATGTATACATAAACAACCAACTTTTAGGTTGGTGGCCTATTTCTTTGTTTAAGAATCTTCAGAATGCTAATATTGTAGATGTTGGAGGAGAGGTCGCTTTTTATAAAAGATCAAGAAGGTTCCATATAATATACATGGGTAGTGGTTACTTCCCCAAGAAGGATTCAGTCGTAGTGCACATAAAAGAGACATAAAAATTACCAATGACCATGGAGTGCCAGTTAATATTCCTAGACAACGGATTGCAAGTAAACCCAAATGTTATGATGTTTCATTTCCAACTGAAAATAAATTAGGTAAACATATCTTCTTTGGTGGTCCAGGAGGAGTCTATCACGATTGTGTCTTCTGATATATATTTTTAGTTATGTTGTCTTATATCTTTTTATAAACTATGAAATAAAGAAAAAAAATAATTTTGTGTATATATTTTTTTGGTTAAATTTTATTTTTTGTATACATCTTTTCTCATTAAATTTTATTTACATTTAAATATCATGCTTCAAACTTTTAACTATTTTAATTCCTAATAAAATATTGAAATTCATAATTTTTATTTATAAATTAAATATAAGATACATAACATTGTTTTTATTTTTTATAATCCTATTTCCAAATAAAAATTCACACTTATAATTATTATTATTTCATAATCAAAACTTCTAATAATAACTATCCTTTGACACTATATTTATATATAATGCATATGTTATGTTGACATGGAAATGAGATATTTTACATTAAAGTAATTTCAACATCTTATATTTTTTTTTAGTTTTAAATGTCCTATTTACTTTTTTTTTTTTTAATAAAAAAGGGAGGAGCCTGCTATAATATATTACCAAAAAACTGTATCAGAGTGTACATAGTCAAGAGTCTTAGTAAACCAAAATGTTGTCGGTAAACTGGAAACCAGCATAGGTACATAGCGAAAACAACAGTAAACTAGTGGCACCTGTCCTGCTCGGAGGAAACCAGGACAGGTGCCTAAAGTCTAGGAGAACATAAAACATAAGAATAAAACTAAAGAGCCATAGAATCATGAAAAACCTAGGTAATTGGTGACCTATCGCCTGCATTTGTCTTCCACGTGGAGCCGGCCGGGATGGCGAAAGACTGCGGACAGAGGGGACACTTTCGCCGAGCTGGAGCGCCAGAGTAGGCATCGAGAAGCATGTCCAGTCACTGGCTCATGATGAGGGCACGATGCTCCAGGTCAGACATGTGGCCTCGGAGCTCAAACACCAAGGACAGGTGCTCCTCATGGAGGAGAAAGCCATGCAGGTCACCACCTTCATCGTCGGGCGTTCTTTGCTTCACGTCATCCTACCACCCTGCCTTTCCCTTCGCACATCCAGCATCAAACATAGCTTCCAGGTCCGGCCAAGGAACCTCTTCCACAATGCAACCAGGAAGGTCGGCGTCCAAACCCAGATTGAGTTTGCATTCCCCACTGCCAGACCGCCCTATATCGCAAGGCGCCTCCATTGTCGTCAGGTCCTCCAGAGTCGGGTCCTCCTCAACAATGCAAGCCAGGTACAATTGCTCAGTGCTGCCCTCCAACATGACGGTATCCATACTGCTGCGACCAATTTCCTTTTCTGCGATGGAGGAGAGCAAATCCTTCTCCTCAGTTCGAGCCTTCTTTCTCAACAGAGAAGTAGCCATGACCAGAGCCCGTTCGAGTTGCTCTCTGCGCTGTCACTGCTCCTTGCGAGTGTACCAGGCAGAACCACGGTGAGGTGTACCTCGTTTCCTTGTCATGCTACAGAGCGCTCTCCAGGGAATACACACAGGCTGGGTCGAGGGCGTAAGCCAATTGAGAGCACGGGCAGAAGGACTCGCATCAATTCTCCACGGAAGGATGGTGTACCAGGGCACAAGGAGCACGAAGCTACACCAGCACCTCCAAACGCAGAGCAGATCCGAGACTGGAGCAAGAAAAAATAAATAATCAGACTGCAAATACCCATGACCGCCTTTAACATTACACTTGCCAAGCTCGTAAATGTTCGGTCGCGGGAGGAGTCCTCCCATCGCAGAGCTGTTATGGTTGTCCTGCATCCGTAATGCGGGTGTTATGGGGATGGCCTCCAGCATTTAAACCCCGGCTGAGTGCAAAGCCAGTTGGAACGCCTTCGCCACATGTCACTCCATACGGGGAAATGTCCTATTTACTTAAAAATAACTTACAAAATTAATTTTATATGTATATTTTTTTGACATTATATTTCTATATAAATTTTATTGTGTCAATGTTTAGAATCAAAATTATTATTTTCATCATTTAAAGTATGTTAAATTTGCATGTCATAATGATGTCATACACATTAACATATACCACATATCTATTATTATTTTTGGGATTTGAGTTAATTAACTGTAGTGGACATTCCACCACTTCTTCATAATAAATATGATAAATAAAATTAAAATATATACTATGAAGGTTAAGTTTATTTACAGTCTAGAATAATTTGTCCATGAAATATATAAAATATGGAAAATATAGAACAATAAAACAAAATCACATATCATCAACAAAAAACACAAAGATTTTTTGTGGAGAAAACCCAACTAGAAGGTGAGGCTACTCTGCTCTTTTTTCTCTGGTATGGAAATAATGCAAGTATGAAAGAGAAGGAGCTCTCTATGGATTTACCTGAGACCAATGGCTTGTTAGGATGCTACAGAACATTAACCCCCTACGTTATAATCTCTAATTACCCACACTAAGTTCTTATGCTTTGTTATGGAACAAAATACAATAACATAGAATGAAATTGCTTCTCCTCCTAATGGCCTAGTATTTAACACGATAGGTCAACTGAGGGAGTTTATCAAAGTGAGTGACCTCTCTAGTTGCAAGATAAAAATCTATATTTTTATGTTTTCTTAGCATTAAATATTTGATGAATTTTATTGTGTGTATATACAAGAGAATCCAACAATCTATATTTTTAAGTTTTCTTAGCATTAAATATTTGATGAATTTTATTGTGTGTATATACAGGAGAATCCAACAGGTAATCAAATGAGATGGAATGTATACATAAACAACCAACTTTTAGGTTGGTGACTTATTTCGTTGTTTAAGAACCTTCAAAATGCTAATATTGTAGATGTTGGAGGAAAGGTCACTTTTTATAAAAGATTAAGAAGGTTCCCTATAGTATACATGGGTAGTGGTTACTTCCCCTAAGAAGGATTCGATCGTAGTGCACATATAAGAGAAAAAAATAAACTGTTGGAGGAGTCTATCGCGGTTGTGTCTTCTGATATAAATTTTTAGTTATATTGTCTTATAGATTTTTATAAACTATGATATAAAGAAAAAAAAAATTGTGTATATATTTTTTCTCGTTAAATTTTAATTTGTGTAGATATCTTTTCTCATTAAATTTTATTTACATTTAAATATCATAATTCAAACTTTTAACTATTTTAATTCCTAATAAAATAACAAAATTCATAATTTTTATTTATAAATTAAATATAAGATACATAACATTGTTTTTTATTTTTTATAATCCTATTTCCAAATCAAAATGCACACTTATAATTATTATTATGTCATAATCAAAGCTTCTAATAATAACTATCCTTTGACAAATTTATATATAGTGCATATGTTAACATGGAAAGGAGATATTTTACATTAATAAAGTAATTTCAACATCTTATAATTTTTTTAGTTTGTCATGATATAATATTTATATAATTTTAAACGTCCTATTTACTTAAAAATAACTTACAAAATTAATTTTATATGTATAATTTTTTGACATTACATTTCTATATAAATTTTATTTTCTCAATGTTTAGAATCAAAATTATTATTTTTCTCATTTAAAGTATGTTAACTTTGTATGTCATAATGATGTCATACACATTAACATATACCACATCTCTATTACTATTTTTTGGATTTGAGTTAATTTTTTGTAGTGGATATTCCACCACTTCTTCACAATAAATATGATAAATAAAACTAAAATATATACTATGAAGGTTAAATTTATTTACAATCTAAAATAATTTGAACATGAAATATATAAAATATGGAAAATATAGAACAATAAAACAAAATCACATATCAACAACAAAAACCACAAAGATTTTCTATGGAGAAAACCCAACTACAAGGTGAGGCTACTCTGCTCTTTTTTCTTTGGTATGGGAATAATGCAAGTATGAAAGAGAAGGAGCTCTCTGTGGATTTACTTGATACCAATGGCTTGCTAGGATGCTACAGAACATTAACCCCCTATGTTATGCTCTATAATTACCCACACTAAGTTCTTATGCTTTGTTATGGAACAAAATACAATAACATAGAATGAAACCGTTTCTCCTCCTAATGGCCCGGTATTTAACATAGCCCAATAGCCATCTAGGGGTAGGTTTTTAACTTCCCCAACCATTGATTTTGGTATGGTTTTGAACCTTCTAGAATCTTCTTGAAATTCCTCACATGGATAGCCCCATATGCATGAGTAATGGGGCTTGATGCGGCATCCTCTAGTACCATGGTGGTCAACACGATAGGTCAACTGAGGGAGGCATAAATTTTGCATATGAACTCCAATTGATGCATGGTCTGCACTGTTGGAAAGGTATCAGAGTGTTGAACATCGTCAAATGGTTGGGCACAAGTTATGAAAATTAGAACCCTAAAAAACTTCATTTAATTCCTCAAAATGGCTCTCGAATGTTCTCGACACCAATTTTCCAAACTGGAACCTGCCACTAAAATGACCTTACAAGTTAATTCCTTCATTTTTTTCCAAATTTGAAAGCATATAGATAGATGGAAAATAATATAGTGATCCAATATAGAAGATACCTCCCTATTTAGGGAGGCTTTTGGTCCCCAAAATATTTATTGAATGAGGTGAGGAAATTTTTCTTCTACCTTCTCCCTGGAGTACTACTTTGCTTTCCCTGGAAGTTTTCCTTTAAACCCAATATTCCAAAGGTCATCTTTCCCTTGTCCTATATTTCTAGACCTCTTCTACAAAAGTGTGTCCTCTACTAACTCTTCCTGAGCATCTGGTGCTAAGTACTCTACGGAAGGTAGGACCTGCTCCTCCTCCTGATCCAACATGGAAGGATCATAGATTTATAGATTCTCCACAATCACTACTAATTAAATGCACATGTATGGGGGTATAATGAGTTTGCAGGAATTATCTACCACCATTTCCAATATCACAAAAGGACAATACTACAAAGCCTTGATTTTCTTACCAGGAACCTATAACCTTTCCTTATTCAGTTGTATTTATAATTTGTCTCCCACTCTAACCAAAGTATCTATTTTTTGTTGGTTATGTCTAACCTTGTACTTTTCCTGTGAATTCCTCAATGTATTTTGTACTTGCAAATGGATCTGCCTGATCTTCTACATAATTTTTTCTTCTTTCAATGCATGTCCTGTGAGGCCCTCCATCGTTCCTCCTTGTTTTCCATAGAAATCATCTAAGGGTGAAGGTGGAAAATACCCAAAGAAAGTTTCAAAAGGTGACTTACTAGTATAAGAGTGGATTGATCTATTATAAGAGTGTTCTACATAGATCATATTTTCATCCCAGGTATTTGGATACTTTTGATTATAACCCCTCAAAATATGCACCAAATTTTTGTTGACTACTTTCATTTACCCATCTGTCTATGGATGGAATGTTGTAGACCTTTTAAACTTAGTGTCCATCTTATCCCACAATGTAGTAAAAAATGCACTAAGAAATTTGGTATCCTTGTCCCAGATGATTCTCCTTGGTATCCCAAGGTACACCCAGACATATTCAAAGAACTTGTTTGTTGCTTCTTATCTGCTGATGGTATTTTTATAAATAATTTGAAAGCACATTTTTTTGAACCTGTTAACTACCACAAATAGATAGTCATGTCCCTTTCCAGTTGTTGTCAAGCCTCCCAAAAAATCCATAGAGATACTTTCCCAAGCTTGAGTGGGTATAGGTAAGGGATGGTATAGACCTTGCTTCATGTTACTAGGATTGTCGGTACAACAAAGTATATATTGTCTAATATATTTTTCTACACCTTCTTGCATTCTAGGACAATACACATAACTTTGTAAATTTTAAACTATCTTCTCAACACCAAAATGTCCTACAACTTTGTAGGTGTGAGACTCTTTGATAAGTTATAGTTGTTCACCTTTATGGACATAGAGCTTGTCAAGCTTGTAGAATAAACCATTATGGAGATGATAATTGGCCTTACCATCACCTTATTCTATATTAATTCAACCCTGTAGATGCTGAAAAAACTTGTTGAAATACTTATCTTTTGTGTATGCCTGTTTGTATGCATCATTGGTAAAAGGATTCACGTTTATCAAAGTTCCCAAAGTTGTAATCTTGGATGTGAACGCATTCCATTTTCCAACTTATTCATGCTACCCTTCTTATATTTTCTGACCATAGGAAATTGTTGTAAAAACTCCATCCACTTGTAATGTCTAGTTTGTTGTACCTTACTATGGGTCTACAAATACTGTATGGTTGGTGATTTGTGTGGATGATGGTCTCCTTTCCCATTAGATAGTGCTTCCACTTTTTGACAACTTGTACCAAGGCATAGAGATTCTTGTTGTAGGTAGGGTAGTTGAGTTCTGCCCCATGAAATACTTTATAATGATAACATGGAGACCTTCCTCCCTGCATTAGTACTTCTCCCATGGCATACCCACTTTCATATGTCTCAACTTCAAAGGGATTCTACAACTTTGTAGTGAGAGCACTAGTTATTTACTAATATTTCTTTTCAATTCATCAAAGGCCCTCTATTGAATCTTCCCCCACTAAAAACTCTTACCACTAGTTGTTATGGTGGTGTTTCTTCCACTGAAAATGAAGCTATGAACTTAAACAAGTATTATTGTTTCCCAATAAAACTCTTAAATTCAGTGAAATTTGTATGAAATGGACATTTCATAATGGCCTCCATATTTTCATGATCTATATTGAGCTCCCCTTCACCAATCACATACCCCAAATACACCAAAGATTGTTGAGAAAATTCACATTTCATAAGATTGTCCAACAATTGGTCCTCCTTCTGAGTCTCTAACACCTGCATAAGATGTTATATTTCCTCCTCTTAGGTATCACTATAAACCAATATACCATCCAAATAGAAAATAACAAATGAGTCCATATAAGGGCATAAAACATCATTCCTTAGTATCATAAATATATTCGATGTGTTACATAAATAAAATGCCATAAACATCTACTCATACAAATTTTTCCTTGTCTTGAAGGAAACATTATAGGTATATTCTTATTTGACTCGTACCTAGTGATATCCTGATTCAAATCCAACTTAGTGAAGTAATTGTGTTAAGTACCTGAATAGATCTAGAGATAAATCTCAAAATAAACCCACAATATCAACAAGAATAAGCCAAACCATTCACCAAAATACTAAACACAAGAATGCAGACAAAACCCTTGAGGTAGGGTAATACCATATATTAATCCTTAAGGAAGGATAAAACTCCTCAAGCAATGCTTGATACATTCAGATTATTTTTCATTGTGTTTCATTACATTTCTTACACTTATTTATATAGCTCTCTCTATCTCCTAGGAACCTTCTAGAGAGCCTTCTCACATTTATTATATTTAACTACCATAGTGGGCCTTTATTAATATAGTGGACCTAGTCCACCTTACATTGAATGAACACATTCTCATATATTAAATGGCTTCCACTAACAATACATAACCACATTCCCATTGGGAACCTCCCTAGGTACCCCATATTATCTCCTTATGTATACTACATTCCATCCCCCTTCACATGTTTTGTGCTAGAAACATGAGAAGAAACCATAGAATATGACTAACTAAGAAATGTATCCAACTGGTACCAAGTACAACCATCCATCCATCCCAATGGAAGTCGAACATGATATCCATGTACTTCCTTGCCACCCTGATCTTGCTATGCATCATGTCAGGGTTTCCATGGGATTTAGCCTGAGCTCCTACCATTGTGTCGGTAGTCCTCCATGCACCTCTTGATCAGTTTCCTATCTAGTTCCCTGCTAGTGCATAAATGTGTTGGTACACATGCCCTTGCCTTAATGATTGTTCTGTCTCTATATGATGTGGATTGTGATATACAACAACTGTAGGAATTTGTTCTTTTTTCTTCAAATTTGCAACACTTTTTTCCTTTGAGTCAATGACCTCCTTAGCTTCCTGATTATGTCCTTCCTATAGTTTTTCTTCATCTCCTTCTGTAGACTCTTCTTCTTATTCAACTTCAGACTCGACAATAACTTATTTTCTATCCTCCATCGACCCATGTTTCTTACTAAGAGACACATCTTGCAATGTGATTTTATTTTTCTTGTACCACAACTTCAAAAACTTCTTTTGCACATTAATATTAATGGTACCCACTGATGATATCCATGGATATCTCAAAACAATATCCACTTCATCCATATCTAGAGCATACAAATCTGAATGCAACACATATTTATCCATAGTAATCTTCAAATCTTTAACAATTTGAAAATTTTCACCCTCGACCTCTGTACTTTGAATATTATTTATTGGAACTTGCAATATATTAACCAACTGAACATTGATAAAATTTTGTTGGCAACTGGGTTTAATAGAAACAGTGATATTTTATTTGTGAATACAACCATGAACTTGTAATATAGATTTTCCACCTAAAAATAAACTCTTGTTTCTCCCTTTAGCAACATGAGACCATTTATCTAAAAGAAAATTGTCAAGTGTTTCATCTGAAAGTGCTATCAATTGTCTATAGTGATGTGATTGCCACCAAATGATTGCATCACCTTGTAAATAACACGATACTCAATTTTTCCAATTCTCTTTCGAAAATGACTTCAAGTATTTTATGTATTATTCAATATTAGGGCCATCATAATTTTCAGTAAAAAACATCTTTCCTGGGATAAATATTGAACAAAAACTAGGATTAAAAATAACTTAGTGCAAAAAATCGTGACTTTTTTCTGAAAAAACCCTGAAAATAGTTGAATTTAAAATGCTCATAACTTCACTTCCCGAGCTCTGTTTCGGCCGATGTTTTTTTTTTAAATTGGGTATTTTTTGGAGAGGAATTAAAATTTCCAATTTTGTTGGCCAAATTATGCACAAAAAGTTTCATATATGAACCTGAAGTGTGCCGCCCTCTTCTTCTTTTTCCCTAGAAAAAATATGCAAAAAGAGAAGCAATTATTCCCTTATTTGGCCAAGGAAAGTGCTATGATACCGCTTATTAAGTACCTGAATATATCTAGATATAAATCTCAAAATAAATGCACAATATCAACAAGAATAAGCCAAAACATTCACCAAAATACTGAACACAAGAATGTAGACAAAACCCTTGAGGTAGGGTAACACCATATATTAATCCTTAAGGAAGGATAACACTCCTCAAGTAATGGTTGATACATTCACAATATTTTTCACTATGTTTCATTACATTGCTTACACTTCTTTATATATCTCTCTCTATCTCCTAGGTACCTGGTAGAGAGCCTTCTCACATTTATTATATTTAACTACCATAGTGGGCCTTTATTAATATAGTGGACCTGGTCCACCTTACATTGAATGACCACATTTTCATATATTAAATGACTTCCACTAATAATAAATAACCACATCCCCATTGGGTACCTCTACCTATAGATAATTTTAGGAGTGAAATTTCACTCATGGGTGAAATTAAGGGGCCTTCAATTTTTTATTGGGCGAATTTTGTGTATTAGAGTGTTTTTTTTAAACTTATATCATTAGCCCGTAATTTATTTTAGGGGAAAAATCGTGTATAGGGTTAGCCCATGTTTTTATGAGGGATAAAGGAAAAAAAATATATTTATGCCCTGAAATTTGAAGGGACAAGATTCCATTAACCAAATTTCTATAAGTATGGGAATTTATGATAGCTTCTTCACCCTTCCATTTGGTAAAATCAAGGTTTATGGTTTAATTTTTCCCCGATTTTATGGTATGGGTAGTGGGCACTAGGTAGCTACAGCCTACAATCTTCCCTTTTCTCAATTTCAATCTTCCCTTTGCCCGATTTCCAAAGAACATGGAGATTTTTGGCTCTCCCACATGGTATAAATTATATGGGATCTGAAATTCATTCCCCAGTTTACATCTTTGTGCTTATTTGAATTTCCCCTTTGGGCCTTAACTGAACGAAGTTTTACAAATTATGGTTTTACTCTTCAACCTTATTTTGCTACCTCTTATTTCACCTTTGGGCCTTGAGGTTTAAGGTTTTAATATTTTACTCGACGTTCTTCTGATGGGTAACGGGTTACTCCCAAATTCGGCCTAGGCACCACTCATAGAGGAGGACTCCACCCTTTTTAGCCTTCCAACATAAGAGGATGACCCTGCTCGTAGAGGAGGACCCAGCTCATGGCTCGGTGCTGACGCTCGACCACACTGACAAACTAGCAGATCTGGTTTTTGATTCTCTACGTTTCCATCAAACAAGTGGTGCAGTCGTGGCTTTAGAGAGGTTCTTACTGATTTTCTATTTGCTGAACATATAAGTTAGTGAATGTATTTTTACATCCATACGGTGTAATTTTCATCAAAATTGTAATATAAGAGATAACACAATTCAAATATCATTTAAATTGTTTAATGGCATGAAGGTTTCATCATAATTTATTTCTTGTTTCTTTTCTTAGCCCTTGGATACCAATATTTCTTCATGATTATCCATTGATCCATTGACTTGTAGTTTATTTTGTATACCCATTTTCATCCTCCTATTGGTACTACATGTCATACCTTTTTCTCTGGGAACCCCTTTGAAAATACTTGGAGGGCCTTGTTCTTTTATATTAATCATTTTAGCTCTTGGTAACATCCCTTTGATTTTCTTGTTTAGAGAAACTAAGATGAGTCAACTTTATGTACCAATGAGACTATTCGGTTCCACCTTGATTCATGTTACAAATTATTAGTACCTATGTGAGTCATATTCATCCTGTGTTGCCCAATATTAACCTCTAGTTGTTCTAGTGGTTTATTGATATGCCATTTAAAATATGTGTTCCAAATAATTGACCATTCCTAGTGGAATGCTTTCAGTCACTACTAGGTGATTCTTGCATTTATTGTATGAACAAGGAAAGTCTTCAGTACACTTCTCATTTACTTCCCCATTACCTTTTTTTTGTCATTCTATGTCAGCCACACTTTAATTTCTACCTCATGTTGGATTCAATGAATCATCATTACTTTGCTTCTCATGGGCCTCCCCATATTGAATTCAAAACCTATACTCTATGGGTTTTTCTTAGAGGACTATCTACCTTGGCCTTATCTTCATCATTGGTGGGTGCCTTAGAATAAGTAAGGATAGACATGAGTTCTCCTTGACATGGTTGTTTCATACATGCTTCACTTCAACTCATCATTACACTTTTAGGAAATATACACTTGACAGTTCAATGATCCAGTTGATTCTACCAATTTCTCAAACATTTTTGAGATGCATCATACCTCAAAAGTCAATTTACCTTCAAGTAGTCCTCCACATGTTCTGGCATCACCATTTTCTTTCAAATATATAGCTCCATTTGTTGTAATTTGAATACTAAGTCTTGGAGTTTACGAACACCATTGTCATCTTTTTGGTAAATTCTGGACATCAACAAAAAAAATTTACAACAGTTTACAGTTTAAATTTTGGTCAATTCTGGACATCAATAACTAGGAGTTCCCTTGTTTACAACAATTTACATATTACCCATTGACATATTCTACACCAAATATCAAGGATTATTTCCAAATCTTTGATCTTGAATACCCTTGTTAGAAAAAGGCATTAAGCACTCAACAACATGACTGGGACACCTGTAGTAGTAGTTATGTCCATGTTCAATTAGTGATGCTCATTATGATGTGGACACATAAAATTGTAGAGAAATAGAGCAAGATGAGTTGGTGGATGAGCAACATTTCGAAGGGACAATGTGGCAAAAGGCCAATTCCATTTCTATTTCCATGAAGAAGGTGAGCATTGCATTTTAAATATAGCCCCACATGGGTTGCTTGAATCACTTTCAAAATCTTGTGGTTCCCTGCAACTTCATTTTTTATAAAAAAATTCTTTAGGTTTGAGTAGGTTTGTAACCTTCCTCGTGTGGGGATGGTAGGTATCTCAGAGCCTTCACGAAGTCTACAGAACTAGATTTTTCTTTCTTCATCCAACTTGCATCCCAAAGATACCATTCCTTTGAACTCGATTACAATGCCACCAAAATCTATATGCTTTGTTTTGGTTTCATTTTTTTGTCTCATGGATGGCTGACGGAGGCACATACTCAGGGTATTTTCTACTCCAACTCTTGCTGAGAGATGGCTATGGATATGTTTCATTTTCTAACATGATTTGGGCAACACAGCATTCTCATTTATTGTATTTCTTCATTAAAAAATTATTGCAACAGTCTGTTTCTCAAAGCTTGGTTGCTGATCTAAAGAGGAATTTCTTGGAAAAATTCAAGATTTCATGCTAGAGTGAAGGTTATCTACTTCTGTAACCTTCAGAAAAATTTCAGACCCTTAAGGCAACAAGGATTGTAGGGTTTCATATCTACATGTTATGATTCTGAACCAAAATGGATTCCTAGGAGTGTCCCAATTGACCCCATATCCCAATGAACCCAAATAAGGCACTGGAACTCACTTTTACAACCATCCCATTTGTCATTTTCACTAAGCTTTTGCAAGGAAAATATTTGGAGATTTTAATGAATATTTGACTCAGATCTGTTTTGGATAGGGACACCCTCCACTCACAATTCCAGATCTCTAGAAAGGGTGAACTCACTCCTGGGGAACTTAAGTATGCTGGATGAGACAGGGATCGAACTTGAGAACATCATACTTGCAACAATGTTACTGATTAACTGTTGGAAACCCTAAAAATGCCAAAATTATTTACGAGCTGTGATAAAAATTCATAACTCTGGTTGTTCTAAGTCTGAAATGGGTAATATCATGTAGAATAACCAAAATTTTTGAAGGGGAGAACTCAAAGCATCTTTCTAACATTCTTAGAATTTCGCCCAGGATCATCTCTTCTTGTGTATTGGCTTAAAGATTAGGGTGTTCTATCAATTAATTTATGTGATACTTGCCTGGACTGATTCTTTTTCATCTTTCTATGCATAATCATGTTCAACCAAACTTGAAACAGAGACCCTTATGACAGTCTTGTCATGCCAAAAAAAATTCCCCGGCCAGTGCACATATCCTCTAGCATGGTAAGAGTCTAAGAGGATGAATATACAACACCTAAAAATGATTCATTTTGAATCCAGAATTTAAGAGGGAGGGCTTATACAAGATTGCATGACCACTGTTTGATTAAATGCATAAATGCACAAATTCATTGTCTACATAATAGCTTTTACAGGAGGTGATTTAGCATCCCTGTTTATGCATGATGGAGATGATTTATCAACCTCCTTATTTTCTATTTATTTATTCCTTACAAGTGCTTGGAAATATTGTTTCAACACTCCTTATACTAAGCCCGTACAACCTTGATACTTGTACCCTTGTTCATGGAAAAATATGCATTGAATAATATTTCAAATAGAGGGCTATAATAAAGCTTGAAGCTGATATACTTTGAGACACAAAAAAATACCCTCAAGGTTGAATTTGTAAATATTAGCAATTTGGTGATGTTTGAGTCAACCAAAGATCATAAATCATAGACATTATTTGGTACCATTTCTGACAAAGAGAATACTGCCAAAGAAGTTGGCATAAAGAATGTGTAACGGAGGCAAGTATAGGATTTTTAAATTCATCTTAAGAAACTGATATTTCCCATAATATTGAGCTTAGTATGGAAGAAAGACAAGAACTTCAAATAAAGAAGGGGAAAATTATGGCCATGCTTGATGAGGCACACACTTTTTCCTACAACTAGGAGATGGATTTTCATGTTAAGATAAAATTATCTATAGAATATAAACTTGCAATTTTTTTATGCTGCCAATGGAAATGTGAAATGCACTCAAAATATAGTTACGAGTTTGCATCAATTAGCCTTCAGTCTTAATAGGAAGAAAGACATTATGCATAATCCTTTCAACTAGTCACTTTGATATCTAGACTTGATTACGTGGTAATGGACAATCCTGTTATAGTATGAAATGAATTAATGGTAGATTCTATTTTATTCCTTTCATACTAAAGAGGTTATCAGTGTGGAAGCATTTTTTGTGTGTTTGTTCTTCTTAGGAAGCTATTCTACTATTGTAATCTCATATTACTCCAAAAAGTTAAATCCCCGCAGGGAATGGCATGCATATCATTTGGTACATAGACGACCTAACCTTTTGAACAGACTCAATTATGTGCAATAGGTTTTTATGAAAAACAATTTTGTGCTTGTTGATCTAGGTTTTAGTCTCTTAATGACTAGCATTTAAGTATCTAGGCTTTGATTGATGAATCTCATTCATGATTTATGATATTCAGTGCCAAAATCTTGGTAATGCATATCACTTATAATAGGGCATGTACACTGAGAAATGATTATTAGTGAAATTGATTGACACATGATCATGTTCAGGCGCTTTTTATTTACTTTGTTTTCATTAAAGTTGTTCCATCGCGAATTGATGTACTCTGAATCATGAAACCCATATTTTAGTTTCCTTGGTTGCTATGGATTTTTGTCCTTTTGTGATTCCCTTCTTCGAATACATGATAAAATACCATATTCTAGGTCTTTCTGAATAATTTTATTCTTTTGATTATATGAGCCAAGAATTTATTGCTAGAACAATTCTTTAGGAGTTTTACTGTATGCCAGCTCTTTTTGATTCTATATATTTCTACACACCTTTTAATGGAGGTATCAGTAACTATCATATCTTTTCACCTACATTTTTGGATGTCACCAAGGCTGGCTAGACAAGCCTTTTTCTCTTGCAGACTTCTTGTTTCAAACTGTGATTTAACAAGTACAACAGGTTGAAATCATGGCGTTTCCATGATTCCAATGCAAAGCTTTGTCATAGTTCTAATACATTACCTATCAATTCAATATTCCAAAAGAAAATTATGCATTGTCAATAATAATTGCCGAGAGAAAAGTAAGACTGAGGAAATAGAATAATTTACAATCAAAGTTTGGCAAGCCTCTAAACCATTAGGTTTCCCTCCCTATTGATGATCATTTCAAACTCAACATGAGGCAAGAACCATGATTTGATAGGTAGAGCAGGTTAAAATCATGGAAGGTGGGTGCAAGAACCCTGTAAGGTGGGCGCCTCTGAGCTCAAGTAATGCCCTTGCCTAAATTTCCTAATGCTAGATGCCATCTTTTTTTCTCTCATCAATTGAATTGACAAGATGATATTACATGCTACTGTGATGAAAGGAAAATAGTTTTTCAAAGACTCAGTCAATTTACAACCAAAGAAGCAAGAGAACCATCCAAATATTGAAAAACAATGCTAAGTACCCAACCTTTCTCCCACAAAGAATGGAACAATACTCTGTCTAGTATGCATATCTCATCTTTCCATTATTACCATTTAAAAATTTATTGTATAAACAGTATTTCAATATAGCATCTCAACATATGGTAAATTATAGTTCTTCAGTTGAGATTATTTCGTCAAGAATATGCCATCATTTTTGTTTTCTTTTCCACCATTTCCTCCTATTCTTAAAATTCATCTCTACACAAAGCAAGAAAGAAAAGCAATAAAAAGGGTAAGTATATTTCACATAAGATTAAAGAATTCTCTTAGCTGGTGATAAGGGGTGCCCCTAAGCACCTTGACTAACCTTGTTGATTATCATACTAATACCAATAAATACGTTTAATCAATAACAACCAATACACTGTGACAAAAGGAGCCTCAACCAAACTAGTATCAAGATATCAGATCTACTAGTAACACAAACAAGTTTTGGGCAAACTATAAAAACTAGTTTGGTTGTGTGTTGATGGGCGAAATTAACCGTCCGTCAACTGGGAGAGTGGAACCGGTCCGGGGTTGTCTAAATAACCCAAGCTGTTTGGAATGGACCACCCTGACGAGTTTAACGACTCCGTTGGCCGCTCTAAGGTCTTCTATGAAAACCAAAGAGAGAATTGATCTGAGCTAAGTGATCTAACTAAAGTAAATAAAACAAACTAAACTATAATTGAATATAAGAAACTAACTAAAATAAAGGAAACTAGAAACTAATAAAACAAAGAAAAGGAACTAAAAAACTAAATACTAATTATTCTATACAATCCACTAATTACTATTGTAATAACTCAAATCAACTATCTAATTATCAGCTACAATATTTCCTATTCACAAATGTACACTATGAACAACCTACAGATTTGATTAAAACCTGCAAAAAATCGTGTGTATTCTGCCCTAAGACAACCAATGTAACGACCCTAATTGAATAAATGATTAAAGATTACAAAGAAAAATCAGTTAAAGAAAATAAGCATGATTAATTATGTGATAATCAAACTGTAGAATGAATTTATTGAACTATGACAGAAATTAAGAAAAAAAAAAGAAATAAAATAATGCAAGAACAGGGATGGCGTAGGCTGCCAAGGGTGGCGTGTGCAGGGCGAAAAGCCCAGAAAATCCCGAGGAGATTAAAATTTTAATGAAATGCAGGACGGGGGACGAGGGGGTTGGTGAGGAGTAACTGCGTGAGGTGGTCGGGAGGAACAAGGGGGAGATGAGGGGGGATGTGCGGGCCATTCGGGGGGAGGATGGACGCAAGAAAAACATTCTTGGACCATTTTTCACAGGGAGTCAAGCTCTGGACTGGGGGTGTGTGTGCTCAGATAGAGACACATGACTTACTGGTTGTATCATATTGATCAGGGAGGCACGTGTTGCTGGAGGTTCTGGGCTCGGGGGCCAGGATATCCGTAGATATCCTGGAGCTAGGACGTTTTCCCTAGTTGGCA
>SNQJ01S0051884.1:74070-97308 GCA_010110895.2 Picea sitchensis
GAATGTTTATAAATGAAAACCTCATTCCCAAAGACCAAGTTGAATTAAGGAAGGAAGTGAAAAGGGTAAAAGAAGCCAGGAGAGAAGGAAAATGGGAAATAATTAGAAATTGAAAAGATATTGTTAGGGATAGAGACTAGAGGCGTAATAATAAATAGGTGTAATAATAATTTGAAGAAAATTATTAATTATTTAAAAAAATATGTTAAATTGAAATTAGCAAAAGATATAACTAATTGCTAAGTATTTTATTTTTTAATTACTATCTAACTATTAACTATTTTATTTTTTAATGATTTTTGTAGGTGTATCCTAATAAGTTTGGAGATTCAAAGACACATCTTTTTGTATATTGGAATGCAAGTACATAATTGAATTGTTTTAGATATATTAAATTTGTAGAAAATAGTTATTGTTTAAATAGAAGTGTAGTAAGTTGTTTTTAGTAGTTCAGTCATTTGAATTTTATATTGAAGTTTAGAAGATCTCAAGGTTTATTAGATGTTAAGAAAATTTACATCAAGAGGATGTTGTGATATTGTGCTTCTCTAGAAGACAGAAATAATGCACAATTTCTTCCATGTATCCGTGTTTCAAATTTTTTTATTTTTTTTTAAAGAAATATCACTTAAATATGAACATCGAATATATTTCATGTAGGCCGATGGATATAAGACCACGGGTTGTTGGAACATAGATTGCCCTGGGTTCGTGTTAGCACCTGGTGCTAAAGTATATCCAGGTCAACCATTGTTTCCAATATCTACATATAAAGGGGGACAACAATAGAGCATCGTAAAGGTTATCAAAGTGAGTGATGTCTCTAGTTGTAAGAGAAAAATCTATATTTTTAAGCTTTTTTAGGATTAAATATTTGATGAATTTTATTGTGTGTATATACAAGAGAATCCAATAGGTAATAAAATGGGATGGAATGTATACATAAACAACCAACTTTTAGGTTGGTGGCCTATTTCGTTGTTTAAGAACCTTCAGAATGCTAATATTGTAGATGTTGGAGGAGAGGTCGTGTTTTATAAAAGATCAAGAAGGTTCCCTATAATATACATGGGTAGTGGTTACTTCCCCCAAGAAGGATTCAGTCTTAGTGCACATATAAGAGACATAAAAATTATCAATGACCATGGAGTGCCAATTAATATTCCTAGACAATGAATTGCAAGTAGACCAAAATGTTATGATGTTTCATTTCCAGCTGAAAATCAATTAGGTAAACATATCTTCTTCCGTGGTCCAGGAGGACTCAATCGCAGTTGTGTCTTCTGATATATATTTTTAGTTATGTTGTCTTATAGATTTTTATAAACTATGAAATAAAGAAAAAAATAATTGTGTATATATTTTTTCTGGTTAAATTTTATTCTGTGTATACATCTTTTCTCATTAAATTTTATTTACATTTAAATATCATGCTTCAAACTTTTAACTATTTTAATTCCTAATAAAATAATGAAATTCATAATTTTTATTTATAAATTAAATATAAGATACATAACATTGTTTTTATTTTTTATAATCCTATTTCCAAATCAAAATGCACACTTATAATTGTTATTATTTCATAATCAAAACTTCTAATAATAACTATCCTTTGAAACTATATTTATATATAATGCATATGGTGACATGGAAATGAGATATTTTACATTAAGAAAGTAATTTCAACATCTTATAATTTTTTTAGCTTTAAATGTCCTATTTATTTAAAATTAATTTACAAAATTAATTTTATATGTATATTTTTTGAAGTTATATTTCTATATAAATTTTATTGTATCAATGTTTAGAATCAAAATTATTATTTTTATCATTTAAAGTATGTTGACTTTGCATGTCATAATGATGTCATACACATTAACATATACCACATATCTATTATTAGTTTTGGGATTTGAGTTAATTTACTGTAGTGGATATTCCACCACTTCTTCATAATAAATATGATAAATAAAACTAAAATATATACTATGAAGGTTAAATTTCTTTACTAAGTTCTTATGCTTTGTTATGGAACAAAATACAATAACATAGAATGAAACCGCTTCTCCTCCTAATGGCCCATTATTTAACATAGCCCAATAACCATCTAGGGGTAGGTTTTTAACTTCCCCAACCCTTGATTTTGGTAGGGTTTTGAACCTTTTTAAATATTCTTGAAATTCCTCACACGGATAGCCCCATATGCATGAGTAATGGGGTCTGGTATGGCATCCTCTCATACCATGGTGGTCAACACAATAGGTCAACTGAGGGAGGCATAAATTTTGCATATGAAATCCAATTGATGCATGGTCTGCACTGTTGGAAAGGTCTCAGAGTGTTGAACATCATCAAATGGTTGGGCACAAGTTATGAAAAATAGAACCCTAAAAAAATCCATTTAACTCCTCAAAATGGCTCTCGAAGGTTCTGGACCCCAATTTTCCAAACTGGAACCTACCACTAAAATGGATCTGCCTAACCTTCTACATAATGTTTTCTTCTTTCATTGCATCTCCTATGAGGCCCTCCATCGTTCCTCCTTGTTTTCCATATAAATCAACTAAGGGTGAAGGTGGAAAATACCCAAATAAAGTTTCAAAATGTGACTTACCAGTATAAGCGTGGATTGATCTATTATAAGAGTGTTGTATATAGATCATATTTTCATCCCAGGTCTTTGGATACTTTTGATTGGAACCCCTGAAAAAGATGCACCAAATTTTTGTTGACTACTTCCATTTACCCATCTGTCTATGGATAGAATGTTGTAGACCTCTTCAACTTAGTGTACATCTTATCCCACAATGTAGTAAAAAATGCATTAAGAAATCTGGTATCCTTGTCTCATATGATGCTCCTTGGTATCCCAAGGTACACCCAAACATATTGAAAGAACTTGTTTGTTTCTTCTTATATGTTGATGGTATTTTTACAAGGCATTTGAAAGAACATTTTTTTGAACCTGTTAACTACCACAAATAGATAGTCATTTCCCTTTCCGGTTGTTGGTAAGCCTCCCAAAAAATCCATAGAGATACTTTCCCAAGGTCAAGTGGGTATAGGTAAGGGATGTTATAGACCTTTCTTCATGTTACTAGGCTTGTTGGTACAACAAAGTATACATTGTCTAATATATATTGCTAGACCTTCTTGCATTCTAGGAAAATACACATAACTTTGTAAATTTTAAACTATCTTCTCAACACCAAAATGTCCTACAACTTTGTAGGTGTGAGCCTCTTTGATAAGTTACGATTGTTCACCTTTAGGGACATAGATATTTTCAAGCTTGTAGAGTTAACCATTATGGAGATGATAATTGTCCTTACCATCACCTTATTCTATATTAATTCAACCCTGGAGATGTTGGAAAGCCTCATTGAAATACTTATCTTTTGTGTATTCCTATTTGTATGCATCAGTGGTAAAAGGATTCATGTTTATCAAAGTTCCCAACGCTGTAATCTTGGACATAGGTGGATGTGAAAGCATTCCATTTTCCAACTTATTCATGCTACCCTTCTTATATTTTATGACCATAGGAAATTGTTGTAAAACCTCATCCACTTGTAATGTCTAGTTTGGTGTATAGTGGATGATGGTTTGCTTTCCCATTAGATAGGTCTTCCACTTTTTGACAACTTGTACCAAGGCATAGAGATTCTTGTTGTAGTTAGGGTAGTTGAGATATGCCCCATGAAATACTTTATAATGATAACATGCAGACCTTCCTCTCTACATTAGTACTTCTCCCATGGCATACCCACTTTCATATGTCTCAACTTCAAAGGGATTCTACAACTTTGTAGTGAGAGCACTGGTTATTGACTAATATTTCTTTTCAACTCATTAAAGGCCCTCTTTTGAATCTTCCCCCACTAAAAACTCTTACCACTGGTTGGTATGGTGTGAAGTGGTGTTGCTTCCACTGAAAATGAAGCTATGAAATTAAACAAGTATTATTTTTCCCCAATAAAAATATTACCTTCAGTGACATTTGTAGGAAATGGCCATTTCATGATGGCCTCCATATTTTCATGATCTATCTTGAGCTCCCCTTCACCAATCACATGCCCCAAATACACCAAATATTGTTCAAAAAATTCACATTTCATAAGATTGTCCAACAATTGGTCCTCCTTTTGAGTCTCTAACACCTACATAAGATGTGATATTTGATCCTCTTAGGTAGCACTGTAAACCAATATACCATCCAAATAGAAAATAACAAATGAGTCCATATAAGGGCATAAAACATCATTCCTTAGTCTAATAAATCTATTCGATGTGTTACATAAACAAAATTGCCTAAAGCACCACTCATAGAAATTTTTCCTTGTCTTGAAGGAAACATTATATGTATATTCTTCTTTGACTCATACCTAGTGATATCCTGATTTCAAATCCAACTTAGTGAAGTAATTTTGTTAAGTACCTGAATAGATCTAGAGATAAATATCAAAATAAACCCACAATATCAACAAGAATAAGACAAACCATTCACCAAAATACTGAACACAAGAATGTAAAAGGATTCTCTCTATCTCCTTGGAACCTTCTAGAGAGCCTTCTCACATTTATTATATTTAACTACAATAGTGGGTCTTTATTAATATAGTGGACCTAGTTCACCTTAAATTGAATGAATGCATTCTCATATATTAAATGACTTCCACTAATAATACATAACCACATTCCCATTGGGTACCTCCCTAGGTACCCCATATTATCTCCCTGGGTATACTACATTCCATCCACCTTCACATCTTTTGTCCTAGAAACATGAGAAGAAACCATAGAATATGACTGACTAAGCAATGTATCCAACTAGTACCAAGTAAAACCATCCATCCATCCTAATGGAAGTCAAACATGATGTCCATGTACTTCCTCGCCACCCTGATCTTGCTCTACATCATGTCTTGGTTTCCATGGGATTTAGCCTGAGCTCCTACCGTAGTGTCAGTAGTCCTCCATGCACCTCTTGATCGGTTTCCTATCTAGTTCCCTACTAGTGCATAAATGTGTTGGTACACATGCGATTTCCTTAATGATTGTTGTGTCTCTATATGATGTGGATTACGATATATAACAATTGTAGGAATCTGTTTTTTTTCTCTTCAAATTTGCAACACTTTGTGCCTTTGAGTCAATGACCTCCTTAGCTTCCTGATTATGTCCTTCCTGTAGTTTTTCTTCATATCCTTTTGTAGACTCTTCTTTTGATTCAACTTCAAACTCGGCAATAACTTCTTTTCTACCCTCCATTGACCCATATTTCTTACTAAGAGACACATCCTGCAATGTGATTTTATTTTTCTTGTACCACAACTTCAAAAAATTCTTTTCCACATTAATATTAATGGTACCCATTGATTCTATCCATGGATATCTCAAAACAATATCCACTTCATCCATATCCAGAGCACACAAATCTGAATGAAACACATATTTATCCATGGTAATCTTCAAATCTTTAACAATTTGAAAATTTTCACCCTCAACCTCTCTGCTTTGAATATTATTTATTGGAACTTACAATATATTCACCAACTGAACATTGATAAAATTTTGTTGGCAACTGGGGTTAATAGAAACAATGATATTTTCTTTGTGAATACAACCATGAACTTGTAATATAGATTTTCCACATAAAAATAAACTCTTTCTTATCCCTTTAGCAACATGAGACCATTTATCTAAAAGAAAATTTCCAAGTGCTTCATCAGAAAGTGCCATCAATTGGCTATACCAATGTGATTGCCACCAAATGATTGCATCACCTTGTAAATAACATGATACTCAATTTTTCCAATTCTCTTTCGAAAATGAATTCAAGTATTTTATGTATTATTCAATATTAGGGCCATCATATTTTTCAGTCAAAAACATATTTCTTGGGATAAAAATTGAACAAAAACTAGGATTAAAAATAACTTAGTGCAAAAAATTGCGGCATTTTTCCAGAAAAACACTGAAAAATTGTTGAATTTAAAATGCTCATAAATTCACTTCCCAAGCTCTGTTTCGGCCGATGTTTTTTTTGAAATTGGGTATCTTTTTTAGAGGAATTAAAATTTCCAATTTGTTTGGCCAAATTCTACATAGAAAGTTTCAAATATGAACCTTAAGTGTGTTTCCCTCTTCTTCTTCTTTTCCTAGAAATAATCTGCAAAAAGAGCAACAATTATTCCCTTATTTGGCCAAGGAAGGTGCTATGATACCACTTGTTAAGTACTTGAATATATCTAGATATAAATCTAAAAATAAACCCACAATATCATGAAGAATAAGCCAAACCATTCACCAAAATACTGAACACAAGAATGTAGACAAAACCCTTGAGGTAGGGTAACACCATATATTAATCCTTAAGGATACCACTTATCAAGCAATGGTTGATACATTGACAATATTTTTCACTATGTTTCATTACATTGCTTACTCTTATTTATATATCTCTCTCTATCTACTATGTACCTTCTAGAGAGCCTTCTCACATTTATTATATTTAACTACCATAGTGGGCCTTTATTAATATAGTGGACCTAGTCCACCTTACGTTGAATGACCACATTTTCATATATTAAATGACTTCCACTGATAATAAATAAACACATCCCCATTGGGTACCTCCCTAGGTACCCCATATTACCTCCCTAGGTATACTACAATTGGTCCAATGATCATTGATCCTTGGTAGAGGGTACATATTCTTTAGTGTAATCTTGTTCAATGCCTTATAATTGATACACATTCTCCAAGTTCCATCATTCCTGGGAACAATTATGATGGGTGACCCACAAGGTGAGGCACTTGGTTGAATCACACCCTACTCCAAAAACTATTTCAACTACTTCTTCACTTCATTCAATTCTAGAATAGAATATCTATGCAGCCCAATATTAAAAAATGGGGAGTTTGTCAATAACTGTATTTCATGATCCACATCCCTCTTGGGTGGTATCCCTTTAGGATCCTTGAAAACTACTTTGTATTCATGTAGAAACTCCTCCAACTAATTTTTTCTCTTTAGTACACCCCTCTAGAGAAGCCTTCACTCACAATGAATCATCATCAGATTGATTTTCCCTTAAGAAAAGGAAAACATATTTCTTACTAGAACTAATCAACTTCTTGGCTTGGTTGGAACTTACGAGTGAGATATTTTACTTTCCTTTATGTGTGTTGATGATGTAGGAATTCCCATCCTTGATCAGTTAGTACTGGTTATCTCTCCACATGATGATTGCATCCCTTGTATACATGTAAGGGATTCCAAACAATACTCCACATATATCAAGCAATACTACGTCCAATTCCACCTCATCAATAAAATCAACACTTATAGAAAATTTAATATTACACTATTTCATTACCTCTATCTTTGTATCATTTTTTGCTCAACCCAATGGATAGGGGCTAGGATGATCGTGAACCTCTAATCGAAGATTCTTCACTAGATCCATTGCTATGATATTATCCAGTGAACCAAAGTCAAACAAATAATCTATGTTGGTGTTCTTTACCTGAATCTTGAGGTGTAATAGGTTGGCAATATCCTATCTTCTTGGTAATAAAGGATACTAATATTCAACTCCTTCTCCACAAATTTGCAAACAATATTTTCATCCACACCTGATTTGTTGAGATTATGCTTCTACTGAGTATGGGGGTGAATCAATATATGATACCTTTTACTCTATTTAACCATTCATCAATATATCATTAGCTGAGAAACAATACTCACAAATAAACTCAAACCACAATGCACAGAGTTTAATGTGGAAACCATTACATAAGAAAACCACAAAAACTTATCTTTATAAATGTTTGTAGGCACCGATCTACTGTTACAAATATATTAGGTACCAAACTACTATTAAAAGGATCATAGGCACCAACCTACTAGAGACGTTAATATCCTTAGCTGAGCACCAGCTTGTTCAGTAACTGGGCACGTGTTCGTAAATATGGTAAGTCATTGGCTTCTTATTTTCTCCACTTTTCATTATGAGCACCCCACCACATGCTCCAAAAACTCATCATGTCAGGGGGGGGTCCCCTAAAGTCACCCTACATAGTATTTATGAATATATGGAATCTTTCGAAAAAAGAAGAGAAGAAAGATATGCCAAACTCCAAATAGAGTTAGGACCATTAGAAAAATAGAGTGAAGAAAGAGAAGTAAAACTCGAAATAGAGTTAGAGGCAATGCTTGATAAAACATTTAGACTCTTCAAAAATAGATAGAGGATATATTTTTAGGGTTCAAGAGTCAATTATAGAAAATGGAGGCTAGAATTAAAGAAATGGAAAAGCAAAAACAATCAACCCAAGAAGGAGTGGTTGAATAAAATCGCAACTTGTGAGATAGGATTAAAGAGCTAGAAGAAAAACTAACCAACAATTTGTCCCTAAGTAGTCTAGAAAATAAATTGGATATCAAAGTAAAAACACTAGTGTACTATGTATGTTTATGATTTATCATTTTTTCATTGTTTATTTACTATAAAACTATTGGATGATAGTGATACATTGATATAACAATTTCATTTTATGGTTAAAAAGAATTAAATTTCTCTATTATTGATTCACCCAACCTCTCAGTAATCCAGCAATTGGTATCAGAGCAGGTTCCTTGAAGAAACAGTTTAACCACTGGAAGGAGATCATGGATTAGTCTGAGAATGGAGTACCAATGTTTAATGGTCATAATGGTTTAAATTATGAGCTATGGAGTGGAATGAATAAATTATTTTTACAGGCACAGAGGTATTATATTTGGCTATCAGCCATTACATGATATGATAGTTCAAAAAGGGAAAAGACTACAACCAAGAAGGAAATGAAGAAGAATAACAAAATATCAATGGATTTTATCTGGGAAGGACTACCTAATCCAGTAGGAGAAAAGTTTGGTAAATGTTCATTAGCCAAAGAACTTTGGGATAGGTTACATGATATATATTCTTCACGCATTGCAGATTCAGAAAATCCCAAAGAAGATCTAGGTACATATCAATAAGAAATATGTTCACCATGTCAAACATATTCAGAAGATGAAGAGTACATAATCAACATAGGTATGTTTTTTTTATTTAATTTTGAAAAACACATACATCTTGAAACAAAATTCCCTGAAGGAAATGAGACAAAAAAATTAATTGAAAAAGAAGACAATTATGAAGAAGAATTGATTAGTGCTTTAGATGAACTAAGAAAAGAAACAAAAGAAAACAAGTCATTCAAGAAAGAATTGATTAAATAAAAGGAAAGTGCTCACATTTTTTAAGAATCCAAATAGGTCATCCATAACTTAAAAACTCATCTAGAAGAAGCCATAAAGATCGAAGAAAAAATTAAAGATCAAAAGCAGTATTTGGAAGCCAACATAGCAGCACAGAAGGAAGAAGAAGGAATGAGAGAAAACATATTGACATGTCATATTAAGGAATGAACTAACGATGTAAACCAACTTGAGGCAGAGTTTGGTTGAGAAAATAAATGACTTGAAGAAGAAATTATCACTTTAAAAATCCATCTTGAAGAAGCAAAAAGAATAGAAGAAGTCATGAAGTCTCAAATAATGAATAAAGAAGAAGAGGTTGAGAAGCTTGAAAAAGAAGTTGTCACATTGAGAAGTAAAATCATCAAGCTCAATAAGAACATTGAAGATACAAAAACATCCACATTAGTTATAGAGAATGAAGAGAATAACTCTAGGTTGTGTTATCCCTCGACCAAGTTTTGAGAGAACATTGGTCTTGCTTGACCATTTTTGGGACTTCGACAAGCTGGTCGAAGATTAAGTGCCCAGGTGAAGCAAAGATCGCAACATCTCACTTGTTTTGTGGGAGTTTTGGGATTTTAGGGTTTATGCAATGGGTAAGGGATGTCATCCCATGAGTTTTACCCATGTTTAGGCCGTTTTGTAAATGTATATATAGAAATCTAAGCGATGTAAGAAATAACTAGAATCGAGTTAGTGCAGATCTGGTAGGTTATGTTCAAAGTCCAAGTTGGCTTCATGAAAGAATATGTAAACGTTGCTAAGTGTGGAGAATGGTTGCAGGATTTTGTGCATACTGTGTGTTGAGACTTGCAGGGCCAAGTGCAAGTTATTGTAAGAGGATCTGATCAGATAAACTGTGTAAGGCTCTGTGCCTTGACCTTATTTTGAGGAAGGTGGATCTAGTGCACTGTGCACAAATCACCTGTCCAGTGTGAATTTGGCTCTTTGGATTTTTTCATGTAAGAGGATTGAAGGAGAATAATAAAGAAGAAGAATATTGGTGGATGTATCCCCACAATGTGGTGAACCACATATATCCTGTGTTGATGTGCTTTGTGGAATGTTGTTTATGTTGTTTATGTGTTTATCTTCTTAGTGCACTGATCTTTACATATGTTAGCCAGATGTATGGATTCTAAGAGATCTATTGATGGTAAATCAATGCTAGATATGAGTTAATTTTATGTGCTAAGTGATTGGAAGCGTTTGATCTGATCATTAATGTGTTGTTCTGTATTTAGGGTTTAATTTGTGATGTGAATGAGATTCATGAAATAATGTAAATTGATTAGCTAAAGTTCTCTATCAAGTGTTCAAATCATAGATTTGTGTCCCACCTAGGTTGTAGACACCTGAGTCCTACAACCCCCCCTGCGTCTACCTCGGCTAAGACTTCATCTACTTCGTAGGTGTTGCCAAAAGGGTCGGTAGTTAGGGTTTTGTTGGTGCACTATTGAAGCATTGAACCCTAGGTCTACCCCTATGCCAAAAAATGGTTCTGTTGCTGGGAACTAAAACTGTGATTGTTGGGAACTAAAGAAAAGAGAAATATATGTGCATAGATCTATTGTTGTAGTGCACAATATTCTAATTGTTGGCAGAGGGGAACACCCAGAGTTCAACGCTCAATAGCACACCAACAAAACCCTAAATATCGGCCCTTTCGGTAACACCTGCGAAGTAGATGAAGTCTCACCCGAGGTAGAGGGAGGGGGGTTTCAAGACTCAAGTGTCTACAACCTAGATGGGACACCGATCTATGATCATAGTACTTAAAAAAGAACTTATCCAATAAAATTCCTTAGTCTTTAACCCTTATTCACATCACAGATTAAACCCTAAATATAGAGAAATGTTGTAATAAACAAATCAAACACATTTAAGCACTTAGATAAGTTCATATCTAACATTCATTTACATCATAAGAACTAAGCATTCATAGATCTGTCTCCCATACATAAATAATAGTGCACTAAGAAAATGTACACATAAACAACATGAACTATATTGCACAAAGCACATCAACACATGATATACATGATTCAGCCCAGTGTGGGGCTATGCCCACCAATTCTTCTTCTTATTTATTAGCTTCTTCCAATCTTCTTACATGCATAGATCCATAGATCTAACTCTTCAAAGGACGGGAGATATGTGTGCACCTCACCATATCCTCCTTCCCCAAGTTAGGTTAAATCACAAAGCCTTACACAGTCTGTGCACAAAGAACCTACAAAATGCTAGCACTTAACTCTGCAAGCCTTAACACATTCATGCACTAATCCAACTAGCCATGCACTAAGCTATATATCACTACTCCTTACATCACCTAGCTTCTTATTTATACATTACAAAAAGGGGCCTAAACAAGGGGAAACCCATGGGCTGACATCCCGTACCCATTACATAAACCCCCAAATCCACAAAAAGCCCAAAAGATGGGCGAGATCCCATGATATCCGGTTCGCCTTGGTGCACCATCTTCGACCAGCCTATCGAAGTACCAAAAATGGTCAAACATGACTAGTGTTTCCTCAAAACCTGGTCAAGGGCCAACAAGCCCCCAAAAATCACCTATGACTCGTCCCGAGTCACTCCGATCTGGGCAGCTCTTCTTCAAAGGCCTCAAGCTTAACTCAAGCTACCTCGACTTGCTTCTTTGCTAGAGCCTCCTTCTCGGTGAACTACTGGATTAATTTCTCGGTGACAGGCCCTTCCAGGAATTGTTCTACTATTGTGAACACCTATTCCAGATGCATGAATTTTCCCTCGATCTCTTCAAAAAGTGTGCAGGCTTCGTCCTTCACCAGCTGGAGTTGCTATGTCAGCTCCATAACTCTACTCTGGATGGTAGTGACCTATTATTGAACTACGTGTTGATCCTACACCTGTTCATCTTCTCAATGGTCATGATTTGTTTCAGCTACACTTGCATAGTCGATGCTTGTTGCTTCACCTCCTAGAACTGTGCCTCCAATCTCCTCAGCTCGGGGTCTTCTGCAAGGTGCTCATAGGTCTGCACACTTATGTCACTGAATTTCTTTCATTCTAAGGCCAATGCCCTGATTATTTCTACTGCGCTCCTGGAAGTTTCTTCCCTTTTATCTTGTACTTATTGCAAAGTGCTGGCCATTGCTTGAAGTTTTATCTATACTACTCTTGTTTGGAGCTGTTGAATAGCCTCAATGAGCTTCCCCACTTCACTCTCGTATATCTCTTCTTCCATCTATGCCAAGGTCAATAAAGAGTGAAGTGCTCTAGTCACTTCCTCTCTGACCACTGTCTCCTATGCAAGCAGTTGGTCATTCCCTTTCTGGATTTTCTCCTTGTCTTATTCGTGCTTCACCCAAAGGTCATATTTCTTTTGCTACACAACCCGAAGTTTCTCTAAGGAATCCTCTTCTTCTTTCCTCAAGGCCTCTGTGGCCTGATCCTTTTATTCCTGTACTCAATGAAGTCGAGTCTCTGTTACATCTGATATCCTTTGCATTTGGGTGGGCTCATCCCCCAATTCTATATTTGTTTTTGAGGATGGTGCAGTAGACATTGTGCGGCTCGACTGGATAACTTGTTGTATCCCCTTTAGATATGCCTCTATACTTTCATACATCATCTCCTACTTTGCTTCATGTCATTGTAAGAGATCCTCCAAAGCCTCTTCTACAGCTGGGATGATGAGGTCAACATCATCAACTATGAGCATGTTCTCTGACTGAGTTTTATTGGCTCGTGTCTTCTTCCACACTGAGAGTTTCTGTGGAGAAACCTTCCTTTTCTTGGACGTCTCGACCTCTATAAGGGGATCCTTTGGTAGTGTTACTTCACCCTCTTTTTTCTTGTCTTCTTCCCCTTCCTATTCTTGGTTTACTTCATCGCCTCCTCCTCCTCTAGGTGAGTCATATGTTGTTTCTTTCGATGCGTTGTTTATGTCTTGGAATTCCTCCTTCTTCTTCTTTTTCTTGTCACTTCCCTGTCCATCATGTTCGACCCAGGTGACTAATGGGCTTCCAATGATATCAGGGTCAAAGATTTATATATCCTCCACTTGTACAAGGAATTTTGCAGGCAAATCCTTGGTTATGTCCTCTACATCTTCCTCAGCCAACTTGTAGTAAGATTGGAGCTCCTCCTTGCTTTCATCCCCATGTGCGGTGATATATATGAAGTGTCAGTCTGCATGGAACTTTGCGAGTGGCCTGAACCGATGGAGTGTATTCGGTGTCATTTGGGGGAAGGAATCAATGTCCCTCTTAGGATGTAAGTAGTAGGTGTGTAACACCGCATTTGATTGCCACTGCTTCACCATGTCACTCGAATAACACAAGGTGGTGAACCTTGCAACCGATAGTTCTGATGGCTCAACTTCCAAGAATGTCACTCCCTCCGGCATCTCCCAAGAGACAAATTTTATTAATATCAACAACCAGCTAAAGTGGAACTCATAGCCTTGGTTCTATGCTTCGCGGTAGTCCTTCTCCAACTCATAAACGAGGTATCTCACCCAGTTCATCTGCATGCCTTCAAGACACTTTCCTGCAAGGTCGACTGAGAACCCCGTGACTTGTGTCAGTCGGTTCTTCCTGAAAATATTTCCAACGATCAATCGATAGGCTAGGTGCATTGTGCCATCCTGGATGGAGGCTACCTTGTAGCCTTGCCTCCCCTTCTCCACATCACCACAGGTTTCGTTTATTCACTGCACCAAGGAGTGATCTAATGTCTTTCCTGGGTAGAACTAGTGTGGATATAGTCCCTGCATGCTTAGTCCAGTGATCAATTGGATCAATGTTGGATCCACAATGATGTTCCTATCCAACCAGAGATACCCACCATGGAAGAACGACATGAGGATTTTAATGCACACATTAACCCCCTGATGCCTTTCAAAGTGGGGTATCTTCATGACATTCAAGATTGTCGATATTGCAATATCATTGATCCATCATGGCTGGGGAACTATCCTGGTATTCCTCCCAATTGTCTTCGTCAGGTAGATATGCAGTGCGAGCATTGCATAATTATTTCTTTCGCCGAGGTTGAAATCATTTATCTTGATATCTGGGATCAGTCCCAGCTGTGTTCCTACTGTGCATATCCCTTTTGAGAGGTACGCAGTGATGATTGTGTACTCAAAATCCCTCAGTACACTGTCATGACTAAGCGTTCCAGCCAAGGGCAGGATGTAGTCGATAAAGACTGACAAGATCTTATTTTCATTCAACAGATCATCGTGGTACTTTCTTATCTTTTCCATCATGGTTCGAGATGGCCCAGATCGATGTTCAGTCGAGGAGGATGCTTACAGTCCTCCCATTGATGAGGCCTGTACTCCTATGGACATAACTTTCTTAGCCATAAGGTCTATTAGGATCTCCTCCACAAACTTCTCTACTACACTGTGTTCGCTCGACATACACACTCATGGTCAAATCACTCAGGTAAGAAAACAGATACACAAGGTAATCAAATTAAAGGTGATGTCTAGACAACATAGCATAGTAGACAATCACTTCTCTATTAGCTCGAATACATTAGTTTTCAAAAGTGGTCCCCATGTGTCATTCAAAGGAATAAATAAACAACATTGTAACGGATTCCTCCAATAGGTCGAAATGCCTTAATCCATCCGTTATGGCATGGTCTCAATGGTCCAATGGTGATATTTTTGGCATTATTTGTAGTTCTATCTGTTCTGAAGAGTTGTTCTAATGGTTGGGATGCCTCCAACAATCATATAGCTTCGTCATGGTGAAGTTCCATTCTGTGTTTTTATCCTATTCCGACAAGGTTCAAATTCTACAAGCTTTCCTCCTGCAAAGTCTTCACTAGAACTTTCTGCAGTTTTTCTAGTTTTTCTTTCTTCTTACTGAGATTTCTATCCTTCGTTCCTGGGATGTGAGTCTCTCGGTTCCTTTTTCCATTCTTATTCTTATCTTCTCTCAGCATAATAAATTTTCACTACTGAGGGTCTGTCAAAGGGTTCAGATGTGATACTTCTTCTATTACTACTTCTGGGGTTGGTGCTCTTCTCTTTTTCATGGATAGGGCTAATTCCCTGGCCCTCAATTTCTTCAACTTGTCCAAATTTTCTTCTATTAGTCTCTCTAGTTTGTTGGCTATAAATTCCCTTAATTATTAATTTTTCTTTTCTATGGCTGCCTCCTCTTCTTTCCTTCAGATCTGAGCTTTCTCAATCTAGGTATTTCCTAACAAAAGTGAAAAGGGATTATTGTTCTCAAGAAACTTAATGAATTCAAATTCTTCTTAGTTCGATGTTCCATGAGAAATCATAGGTACATTAGTGACTCTTCCACATAGGGTTATCATTTTTCCTTTAAATAATCCTATCTTTCCCAATGAATGAATCATAGTAGGCTTTCCCAAAATTTCCCAAGTACTCTTTGGCATAAGATTCACATGGGTTTCCTCATCTAATACACAATCTATTTCAATGTCTCCTATATTTTTTTTCTATGCACTGCTTTCCTTTTAAGATCTCTGGTAAACTAATGTCTCTGTGATGATTCAGGGTTTCTTCCAGCTGTAATAACATAGCTTCTGATTTTCTCTGGTTTTCTATCATATCCTTGGTTTCTTGACCTTCTTCATGGTTTTCTTGTCTCATGTTCATATTTTCAACTTTAGCAATCATTCTATGGCAATCCAAAACCTCGTGATCAACAGATTTACAAAAAATACAAGAAGTACCTACACCAGGGCATTCCTTAGCAAGATATCTTTGTCTTCTGCAGTTATAACATAGTGTCAATCCTCTCTTTCTTTTAAACAATCCTCAACCTTTTCTGTACTCCGCACTAGGATGACAGTGATGGACCTACAATCTATACAAATTCTTTCTAGGATCCTACCTCCACTTGTTAGTACAAAAATTCTTTCTATCAAATTTATTCAGATCTTTCACTATTTCTCTCAAATTTATTCAGATCTAATCTTCTTTCTTCTAGTTGTGCCCTAGTTTTCAAACTAGGACCAAATCTATCAAACATACCTCGATTCATACTTTCGAAGAAAAAATTTCCACTTATCTTACCTTTACCAGAGCACAAAGCTTTAAGATATTACCTTTTTCCTTTATATCAGGCTCTCTTTTAGCATAGATCTTCGCAAGTCAAGTAGAATACTGCGCACTACAACAACAGATCTACGCACAGGGATTTTTCTTCCTTTCAGTTCCCAGCAAATCATAGTTTCAAGTCCTGACAATGGAACCATTTGTTGGCACAAGGGAAAACCTAGGGTTCAATGCTCAACAACACACAAACAAAGCCCTAACTACTGGCCCTTTTTGCAACACCTGCGAAGAAGATGAAGTCTCACCCAAGGTAGTGGTAGGGGGGTTGCAGGACGCAAGTTTCTACAACCTAGCTGGGATACAGATATGTGATCATAGTACTTAACAAATCACTTAGAAAATAACATTCATTAGTCTTTAACCCTTATTCACATAACATATTAAACCCTAAATACAGAGCGATGCTGTAATAAATAGATCAAACACATCTAAGCACTTAGCATAAGTTCAGATCTAACATTCATTCACATCATACGAGATAAGAATTCATAGATCTCTTTACCATACATCAAGACTAGTGCACTAATAAAATGGATACATAAACACCATGAACACTATTGCACAAAGCACATCAACACAGGATATACGTGGTTCACCCCAGTGTGGGGCTACGTCCACCAATTCTTCTTCTTCTTTATTAGCTTCTTCCAATATTATTACATTCACCGAGCCATAGATCTAACTCTGCAAAGGAAAGGACATCTGTGTGCACCTCTTTATATCCTCATTCCTCGACTTAGCTTAAAGAATAAAGTATTACATTGTCTGTGCACAAAGAACTTACAAAACGCTAGTGCTTACCTCTGCAAGCCTTAGCACATTCATGCATTAAACCAACTAGCCATGCACTAAGCTATATATAACTATTTCTTACATCACCTAGATACTTATTGATACATTACAAAAAGGGTCCTAAACATGGTAAAACCCATGGGTCAACATCCCATACCCATTACATAAACCCTAAAATCCCCAAAAATCTTGCAAAATGGGCGAGATCCCGCGATCTTCGCTTCACCTGGGTGATCCGTATTTGACCAGCTTGTTGAAGTCCCGAAAATGGTCAAACATGACCATTGTTTCCTCAAAATCTAGTCAAGGGCCAACACTACTTGACTTGTGAAGCTCTATGCTAAGAAAGGAACTAGACATGAAAGAAAGAGGCAAGATCTTAAATCTTTGTGCTCTGATAATGGTAAGATAAGTGGAATTTTTTTCTTAAAAGGTATGAATCTAGGTATGTTTGATAGATTTTTTCCTAGTTTGAAAACTAGGGCACAACTAGAAGGAAGATTTGACTAGAATAAATTTTATAGAGATAGTGAAAGATATGTTATTCCTATGCATAGAAAGAATTTTTGGACTAATAAGTGGATGCACAAACCTAGAAAGAATTTTTTCATATTATAGGTCCGACACTATGATCCTAGTCTGCAGTATAGGAAAGGTTGGGGATCATTTAAAAGAAAGACAGGATTGACACTGTATTGTAATTGCAAAATACCAGGACATCTTGCTAAGGAATGTCATAGTAAAGGTCCTATTTGTCTTTGTTGTAAAGGTATTGGTCACAAAGTTGAGGATTTCCCTATAATGATTACCAAAGTTGAAAATATGAACATGAGAAAAAAAAACTATGAAGAAGGTAAAAAGACTAAGGATATGTTAGAAAACAAGAAAGAATCAGAGACTATGTTATTACAGATGAAAGAAACACTGAATGATCATGCAGACATCAGTTTACCAGAAATTTTAAAAGAGAAACAATGCATAGATACAAGAATAGGAGACTTCAACATAGACTATGTCTTAGATGTGGAAACATGGGTGAATATCATGGCAGAAAGAACTTGGTAAATCTTAGGAAAGCCTACTATGGTTCCTTCATTGGGAAGGATAGGCTTGTTTAAAGGAAAGATGATAACCCTATGTGAAAGAGTTACTAATGTACTTAGGATTTCTCATGACACATCGACCAAAGAACAATTTGAAGTCATTACGTTTGTTGAGAACACTTTTTTTAGGAAACAATTGGATTGAGAAGGACTAGATCAAAAGGAAAGTAAATCGGAAAGATACAGAACATAAAAAGAAAGAATTAAGGGACTTCATAGCTAGACAGATTGAGCGACTTGTTATCTCTCCAAGTGTCCTTCTAGGTTGTAGTTCAAAGAATCCTAGTAACTTAACTATTTTCTTAATTATTATTTCAATTGGATCAAGTTAGATGACTAAATCAGACCTGCTATATCAAGACATGCAAAAACATAACCAGATGACAAGGCTTTTAACTCTCACTGTTCAGAGGGTTTATAAATAAGTCAATGTATGGAGAATTCTTGCTATGTTAGCAGACTCACACATAAAGGTACATGAATGGCTAGTCACAATGAGTAAATGATATTTGCAATTCAACTCATCAGAGAAAAGATAGGATGACAACTATCAGGCTTTAGACAAATAGAATAAACATGAATTAAACATCCATGTGAAAATATAGAATAGACAAGAAGGTGTAAAGTTGAACAAGCAATTGCAAAAGAAGATTGTATTAATTGATCTGCAAATGAGAGGCTGAAGTACAGAGTATGCAAAAGTCCCCAAGGTCGAACCCTTTCTTCTTCAAGATTCACAAGCTTTATAGCCTATACAAAATAGTTTTAGATCCTAAAAGAATGGATCTCATATGCTAATAGTAGAAATAACACAACAACTTTCCTCTATCTATCTTTCCTCAAGCTCAAAATATATCTTTCCTCTGCTTCCGCGGTTTCAATGGCTTACTATCTTGTGACATGCAAAATTAGCTACCGAAATTCCAGGGATTTGGTAGCTTATTGCTTGTTTTAAAATTGTTTAAGCCATCGAAAGTGCAGGCTTTGAAAAAAGGAAAAATTTACAAAATTTTGGAATTGATCCCATGTATCTGGAAGAACTATAGTGTAGGTTTTTAGCTACCTCAGCTAAATCCCCGAGATCTAAACGAGTAGTAGGTTTGGTTTTCAGGAGTTTGATTTTGACTTTTAGATATTTGGTTGTCTTCCTTAATTTTTAAATCTGTCTTATTACCTTATTCTTCCTTCTTTCCTATTTCACATACACCAGTGCCAATTTATCAAAAGAAGCTCTAGTTTTTGCAACATTCTTGGTCAAGTTTTCATACTTGTTTATGGATGATGATTTAGCTTTGTCAAGACCAGGAGATACTTCTGTCTATGGTGTGTCTTCCATGGCTGGCTCCATGACTTGATACCCTGGAGTTTCTTCTACCATAGGTTCATATTCAGAGTCTGAGTAAGGAAAATTTAGAATGTTTTTATCTTTGACTTTACCTTGATCTGTTGCTTCATTGAAAACCAATTTCTTCTTTGCCTTTTTTTGCTTTGAACTAGATGTTGGTTCCTCTACTTGTAGTGGAGTAATGGAATTCATTCTTATTGAACTGCTCTGAGGTGTCAGAGACTTATTTTTGGTTCTCTTCTTCTTATTCCCGAGATGAGTTTCCATCTCAAACCCTCCCCAAAAGAGAAAATTCTCCCAGGACTTTTCCCTTCTCCTGAGCTCTTCCAAAACTATCAACTTTATAAGACCGAAGTGGAACAATGTGTTCTTGATCTTATCTGGTTTAGCCTATACCTTGTGAGACATTTTGGTAAGTCTTCTGTGAAAGTAATAAGGCAGGCTCAGGGGATTCTTTCTTGTGAATTGATCCATCAGTCTAAAATGATAGATCATTACTCTGTCATACCTACCTTCACAGGTGATGTAAACTTGTATGGATTTTATCAAAATCTTCCATTTCTTCTCGAGGTGGAATGTAGGAATGTCTCTCTTCCAGATAATGTCCTAAAAATTTGATTTGAGGTAAGGTATGAATTCAAGTTTTTTGGTGATGGTTGTTTTGAACCATCTCTCCCCTTCTCCGGGCATTTCTGTAGTAGCTGAAATGTTGGCTTCATCAATTTGCATCTCCAGTGGTCCAATTTTCACCTTGCATGCATCATAAGTCTTGGCAAAAACTTATGTCACTCCCTGATGATAGCCCTACAATTTCTGAACGTATCTAAGACAACCTGCATCAACAAACATCTGATAAATCTCTAGATGAGATTCCAAATACTTAATATCATCCATCTCTTTCCTGAGAGGAGCACCACCTCGGCCCATTTGTAATGCTATTAGTAACTGTAATCAACAGTGAAATAAATTTGAAAGGAGAGACTCTCAATGATGAAGGAGAAAAAAATTATATCGGGCAGGGAAAGATTTATATGTGTCCAAAAGTTGTAAAGAAAAAAACTTAAAGTGTATCCTAGTGTCAAAATGGTTTGAGTTGTAATAATTACCACGAAATTGATAGTGACAAAGATATGGTAGGATGTCAGAGGAAAGAAATGATTACGAGAGAAAGTTTTTGGAGTGACAGAGTTTCAAATTTTACTTCGGGGCTTATAGATCTGTTGGTAATGATACGTATAAATATGGAGGTTTAGATCGTGTGAACATGTTACTTTCCACTTCAAGCTGCTTACAAAAACATAATGACACCTGTTCCTTTTACAATTTCAGGTTGTAGAAGATGCACTGGAGAAAATCCTTTTTTTTAATTCTGGGGTCTAAGTGCGCCTTGTACCTGTCTATTAAGCCACCGAAAGTGAAAACTTTCGGTGACTTATATCATGCTAGAAATTAATTTTTAGCCGCCAAAAATCATTTTTTCAATTTTCTTACACTTAAATCGAAGACTCATTTATTCTTTGGAATAATAAGACTAAAAACTAATCTTAGGACTTCAAACTCAAAAATTATTTATTTAACTTTCAAAAAGTGATCATCCTATCACCTAAGACTCAAGGTTTACAAATTTTATTCTAGGAGATAACATCTAGCTCCTATTGGGCATGAAATCCTCCTTGTGAGGTTTCCAGAACCCTTATGACTCAGTAGCCTTTCCTATCACTTAGGACTCAAAATGACTTGACTTATAGTATTCCATTGGGCATGGATTTATTCTGACAAACAAACTGAAAATGACAAACTGCAAATAAATATTTTACAATGAAATAAGGCTTGAAAATGCCTTATGAGAAATGAGTTTTAGAAAACACTCATTGAATGGGCCACCTGTTAATTCTTTACCTTCCAAATTTTGTAAAATGAAAGTGTTGCTATGCTGTACTGATGAAATGATGAATGGACCTATATACAGAGCATAAAATTTTCCATGCTTTCCTTTCTCATGTCTTGTTGCATCTCACTTTAATCCAAAATCCCCTTCTTTGAAAATTTCTTCCTTCACTTTCTTGTCAAAAATTTATTTCATCCTTCTTTGATGTAATTCTGTTTGCTCCAACAACTTTTCTCTTACTTGCTATAATTCCACCAAATGAAGAATTCTTATGGTAAGGACATTAGGTTTATAATCCACTTCTTTGAGAAATTTAGCCACTAGTAATGCAAGCTGAATTGGAAAAACAACTTCAGTGCCATATACCAGTTTGAAAGGAGATGTGCCAATAGATTTTTGTTGGTCACCCTATCAACCCACAATGCAAACTTTAGTTTTGAATCCCAACTCCTTTGATTTTTCTCTAGCATTTTTTTGATTATCCTCACCAGACTTTTGTTGTATGACTCAGCAAGGCCACTTCCTTTAGGATAGTATGATGTAGAGTGTACCAGCTAAATGCCCATGTGTTCACAAAATTTGACCAAGGCTTTGTCATTAAAAGAAACAACATTATCTGTAACCAATCTTTTCAGGAAGCCAAATCTAGAAAAAATGTGATCATATAAAAATATTGTAATCACAGTATGGTTAGCATTCCTAACAGGAATAGCTTTTGTCCATTTTTTAAAATAATCAGTGGCAACTAAAATCCATTTGTGTTGATTACTAGATGGTGGATGTATCTCTCCTATTAAATCCAACCCCCATTGTTGAAATGGGCCTGTGACCACAACAAGATTCAGAGGAAGATATTTCAACTGTTGTTTTCCAACAAACCTTTGACATTTACCACATTTCTTAACATAAGCACATACATCAGAAAACAAGAAGGCCAATAATAACCTACGCTTAGAATTTTGTGGGCAGTTGTCTTCCAATAGTGATGGACACCACACTCACTACTATGAAATTATGTCATGATATGAAGTGATTCTTCTTCATTTAGGCATATCAAAAGTAAATCGGAGGGATCCTTCCAAAAGAGCATTTTATCATTTATGGAGAATTTAATTTCTTTGAGTTTTAGGGCTCTCACCTATGTTTTTCTCATCTCTGCAGGAGCTGAAAGGTTCTGTAAGAAATAAATTATTCTTTTGTACCAATCACAGTTAGCCAAATATGTTCGACAACACAGGTATTCCAACAGAGGATGAACACCTTTAGTAACCACTCACATAACCAAATCAAAGATCAACATACCGATGTTTTCACGTGGTAAAACCCCTACAGGGAAACATCCACATCCCCAGCCAATGCAGCCACTTGGAACAGTTTATTAATGCAAAGAAAAAGATTACAGAGAGATTTTACAAGAGAGTTTCTCACAATCGATCATCGGCAAATGAACCTCCATGCTCTTTAAATAGAGATCATGGACCAATCATATGTTAAGCCACGGATCAATGGTCATTAATATCGAGGAGAGTATGAACCGTCGGATCACTCTATGTCAGGAACATATCGTGACCATTGGATTTCCTAACTACAAATGCATAATAATGCATACTAAATAAACACACTTTTACCTAACGACATATTAGACCAAGTAGATCTTAACTAACTCCTAAGTTTCTAAATATCCTAACATCCCCCCTTAAGAACAACTTGGGATAGGAT
>SNQJ01S0051886.1:14095-32953 GCA_010110895.2 Picea sitchensis
TGATGACAACAAAAAGTTTTCCATCCAGAATTGACTGAAATTTAGTAAAAATCCAATATGAAACTTGAAAGGAAGAAACTATGCAAACCTCATTCTTATTTCAAAAAGTGCAGAGACCTCCCAAAGCGCCTCTGGCATCCTCTACAATGTAGTCCCATTGCTCAAGAGCTACCAATGAAGTTTTTCTTTTCTGAGCGAATTAAATCTTGGGTAGCTGAAGTTTTAGGAGCGCTTCCTAAGCCCCTGCTATTCCAAGAGACGATGATCATTATTTGGAGGGGTGATAGGAAGAACCCCCTTTTCTGGTTGCATTACTTCCAGAGTTTTTTGGTTGCAAAGAAGACCCTAACATTTTAGGAATGGCGTGTTGTGATCCTAGTTGGATATCTTTATTTGCTTGGTATTCCCGTATAATTATTGCAGCCTTATGCCATGAACTTATAGGAAGATATTCCTATGAATCCGTGTCTTGTTTCTCCGCATCGATCGATTAATTAGTATCCAAGTCCCTTACTTTAGAATCTAGGAAATTAATCTATGCATCTTTGAAATTTTCTACTTCTTCCAGGCCCAAAATGACTGAGGTCGATTTCTTCAACGGGGGTTTATCAGAACTAATTTTTTCTTCTTCTCTGGCTTTGGGTATGTCCTTCTATTGACAGGAGGGTGACCCATAGGGGATTTGGACTAAAGGAGGCTCCTTTGAACCAAGATCTAAAGCAGTGGCATCCAAAGATGGAGTAGCTTCATTATCTTAAAGTTTTGATGGGGCATCGAAGCTATTTTTTTTAGATACCTTTGTCAAAGAGGGAATGCCAAAGGATTTCTAAGGGTTTGCGGGCTTAGAAGGAGTGGCCCCAAAGGATGGGCCAGAACCAGAGGCTAGATGAGAACTATTTCCTTTGCACAACTCTCCAGTGTTCTTCAGACCCATTTCCAAAACATTTAGGAGGGGTGGGCTTCTTACGATTTTTCACAAAATGGCCATATTCATGGAGGATTTTGAACTTAAAAGGAAGTTGCTCATAGTCCAACTATTGCACATGCTTCCAGTTATCCAAGTTGATGAGCATCGCTTCAGAGATACCTTTGTAGAATATCAAATCTCTATCTTTTTTATGCTCTAAAAGAAAGGCATAAAACCCTCTCCCACAGAAAAATGGTTTAAGGAACCCTTGATGAGGGGAACCCAATTTTTTTGCAACCAAATCCCAATAGAGTTAGGGGAAGGCCATATACAAATAAACTAACCAACAAGTCCTCTATCAGCGAAATCCAATTCCTTCTTTCTAGCAGAGGAAGGAGGAAGATAAATCTTAGGCATCTCCTCCATATACTTAACAAATCGAGAAGGTTGCCCGCCTTGAATTTCTTGATAGAGGAAACTACCATGGCATGGAATGCCCGAGCAACGACATCAAAAGGGGGTGAAGACCCCCCTCCCTGGATGGATCCCTCCATCAAACCAATACCAAAATGAACCAGACAGGGCTTGAATGCATGCTCATCAATTTGCTTCAAGTTCTTATTCTTTGTCCACTTTGTGGATGGTTTTTTTCATACCTTTTCATTATAAGGTGTTTTTTATTCCTTTATATTGGTGTATTTCTTCTTTACTCCACTTTCCTCCTCTACTATTACCAGGTTCTTTAGACCTTTTCATTATATGTTGAATTGTTGAATAATTAGATCATCCCTGACTTGTCCACCTAATGCTACATGGTTTCATCGTAAATTAAGATCTTCCCTTTCACCTTCAGCGTGCCTCTTTGACATGGTCAAACATTGATTCAATGAACCACTACAAGTCTACAAAGAGAGTAATCTACACCTCAATGATCCCTACTACAATATCATTCATTTTCGAACAACTCTACCACTACCTCTTTATCCAAAACTTTCCTTGTGTAACAAGTTTTACCAATTGAAAAGTCAACGTGTGATTCTTCATTCTTTCCATCTACATCATCCATTCTAACTTCAACCCCTCACTCTAACTCTCCGAACTCATCTAATTTCTTTGTTCTTAAATTTTTCCCCTAACTATAGCCCCTTACTCTCCCCATTGCTCTAATTTATTTCTTCTTAACTTTTGCCCTTATTTCTCCCCATTGCTATCATTTTTTTCTTCTTAAATTTTTCCCCCAACTCTCCTCATTGCTCTAGTTTCTTTCATAATGTAAGGCTACTTCAAATATCTTATTGGCCCCTATCTCTCCCCGTTGCTCTAATTTCTTTCATAGTGTAGGGCCAGTTCAAATCTCTTATTAAACTTTAAGTTCATGTCATCTTTATTATATCGATATCTCCATTTTTTTCATTGTTTACCCTAATTTCCCTAGCTACTCTATCCACATTTCTTGTTTCCCTTCATTATATATTTGTTAAAATTAGACGTGTGACCTTCTCTAAGTATCTCTTTAAATTTATTTATCTTGCAAGTTAATTCCTCCAATTTTTTCACCTAAAAACTACCAAAATAAATAACAAATTATATAATTGATCCATTCCAAATCATAATCATAATGTTACTTGATTATTAATGATACAACCACCTTTTTTTTGTTATTAATCATATCAATCTCAAACATTTCAATAAAACATCCATTTTTGTTATTAATCATATCAATCTCAAACATTTCAATAAAACATCGTAATTATTAAATCGTTTAAAAGTGAATTGTATTAAAAATAATTTTAAAAAAAAGGCACAAAACATTTACAAACCACATTATCCCCTTATAAAAAACGTTTTTTATTAAAATGCAAAAGTTAAAAATAACAATATATTTGTAAATATAACAAACCTATTTAAAAAAAAAAAAATGTGTTCTTTATTTATATGTAAACAAATACCATTTTGGATGGCTAAAAATATTTTAAATAAAAAATTTAATTTGGATTTTTTAATTTCAAAAAAAATATTATAAAAAAACTTAAAAGGCACAAAATAATAACAATGTATTCGTATTCGTTGTTAATTATAATTATACCAATAAGGGTGGCAAGTGTGGGGAGTCTTTATAAGACCACGGAAAATAGATTGTGCATTACACCTGGGTTTAGGAGAAATGTTATGGTGTGGGCTCATTATAGCTAGGAAATTAGGGATCAAAGAATTAATGGTCTTTGGGGACTCTGTTAGCACTGAGAGTTATCGTTAAACTGCTTGAAAGACAAGCCTAGTACTCATTTGAATCTTTAGAGTTGGATGAATGCTTATATTAAAAAATGGATCAAACTGATAAGGTTTAAAGCCTGATCTAATGCATGAAATTTCAAAGAATATATTCCAGTAAAAAGGGTTATCATAATCTCCAACCAGCACATATTTTAAAAGATGAATAGAAGAAAATGCAGAAAAATATCAATATGAACGATCAATTTCACATCAGGCTTGATTGACACATTCATATGGTTGAAATTTCATTAATTAGGATCCTTCTAATCAAGAAATAAAGATTTGCTCCAAGAAGAAATGCTTCACAAAATACACAGTAAATCATCTAGTGCATAACTCTACTAACAAAGTTGTTGATAAATCCTTTATCAATCAATATTCCATTAGAGCAAGAAGACAAATAAAATGGACAAAGAAAGGAGCACAAGTTGATCTTTGACTACACAAGAATCCTCCATCCAAATATACAGAGTTTGAGAGTTTACAAAATAGTAACAGCGTTTTTCCTATCACTCCAACCCTTTCCTTATCAAAATCCACTTAATATATAGTGAATGATCTCTCTCTACCCTAAGGAGGTCGAAACCAAGGAGCTACATAGGATCCTCCTCCATTTAAGAGTCTATTACAAAAGATTCCAACAAAAACATAACAAATTCATATTTTTTGGGATCTTGTGTATTGTGATAAATGCCTTTTGAAACAGGTCATGTTGTTTAATCTGGATATGGAACACATGTCCCTCATGTCCAACTAACTCCTAGGAAACCATTCGAACCTTCCCTGACAACTGGAAGCCTTCCCATAGCTCGGATTTTTCAGAGTGTTAGAGTTCGCAACGCCTTTGACAGCATGCGCTGCGAACTTTCCTGTAGGTAATGATTTTGACTTTTCTCAAAAAATACGAATTGGGTTGGGCTGATTTGTTGTCAGAAAGTCAATGGTAATATGGTTCTTATCCACACCAAATTTCAGAAGAAACTAGATTGGCATTCAAAAGTTACAATCAAAACATGATTGTGTTGTGTGTTAATTGCTTAAAACTATCCCAAATTACCAGTTCGCAGTGCCAATGAGTCCATGTGTTGTGAACTTTCCTGTAGCAAACTGTTTCACTTTTTCCAAAGCTTCAACGTCTCAAAACTTATACTAGGAGTCCAAACATGCAACAAAACTTCTTTATATTGATATATAATTGGAGGGAAAACACCAAAACTGCTAGTTATAATTCAAAACTCATAACCATCACCAAAATGTTGTAAATGCATATCATAAGGTTTAGTCCTCACAATCCCCCCTTCCTTGTGAGTCTTCTTGTTTTGTTTATTGTATATATTCACTGCTTTGAAGGATATCTTCTGTAAATTCCTTTGACAGTTGGTATTTGAAAATAGGGTAAACATGAAAATTTAGGTTTGATGACAGAGCTCGCTTTACATGGAGTTCACCTTTCCTAAAAACTTATACACAACAGTGGTATGAGAAGTAGAAAACTTCAAAGGGAAAGATAAGAGGAACAATCACTGAGGTTTTAGTAAAAACGCAGACATATAAAACAATTCTGTGAAAACAGGGTTTTAGCAGCACAGTATCAGTTCGCAATGCCAACAAGGTATGCAAATGAGCTTGGTTCTATAAAGGATTAACCATAGTATTTATGTTTGATAGGAATCTCATGCTATTGATTAATATTGGGTCTCATATTGATTACAAAATATAAGGGTTTTGACAGTCTGGAAACAGAGGATTCGTAATGCCTAGTTCGCAGGGCACAGTGGTGATGCGGATTTAAATCAGACAGTTTGCAATGTTGTGATATCAGTGGGATAAAAATATTGTTTGCAGAAGAAAATGATAAGGTGAGATTAAGATAACAACTTTGACTAGTGGGCAGACTTTAGAGTTACATAGCAATGTGCTTGAGAGCTGGTATCAAAGGGACTTTAAAAGTTCGCAGCACCAGTCTACAACGTTAGTTTGCAGCACCTAGTTTAGAATCAAACGGTGCACTTCAAGGAGGCTGTTAGAAATTCAGTGACATAATCCTTGAAAATCTAATTAAATGAAGGCGTTGAAAACCACAAAATTCCCCTTGACATGTTTCTTAGTTGCAATTATGAAAGATAAGTGCATGAGGTACTCACAAGTATGTTGTGAACTTTCCCGGTGATTTGGCAGCAAATACACCTGACCATTTCATGTCCTAACAGACTCAACGATCATTATCATGGAAACACTAAAACATTATAATCCTAGAGGGATCAAGCTATAGGGCATCATTGAGCGAGTGTGACAAGTTCCATCTCAGTTTGACAGGGTTGTTCTCTTCCACATTTGAAGAGAATTAAACAACAAAGTGGATGTCTTGGAAAAATATGCCACCACATTAAAATCAAGAGTCCTAATGGAAAATTGAGATTTTACCCAAGCCACTATCCTCTATATTTAAACAATGCATAAGGACAATGTTATAACTCAAATCATGCAACCAATGGTCATCAATGCAGGTCAAATTTTTCAGGTGATACTCAAGGCCACACAAGTGAGGCATATGGCGGTGAATCCTTAAGATTATGTGAGCTCGTATGCTCATTTATTTCATGTGGGAATGCATGTGGTTTATCAAGAAGGATCCATGAGGTAGGGTAACCAATCTGGTATTATTCTAGTAGAGGGAATTGTGAATTTCAACTTAGCAGAGGAAGTTGGGTGGAGCGGGAGCACAGGACAAAGAGGTGTGATAGCATTTCTTTTCGATGAAAAACCGGGGAAGGGGGTGTATGGAATGGTAGTTCTTTTGGTCTACGAAAAATAGGGGAGTTCAACAATTTGGGATCGTTACAAAGTTTTTGGACCTAGGTTACAAAGTTTTGGTACCTTTTTCTTCGGAGTTGGATAAGCTCAATTCAAAGTTTTTCTGGTCTACAATGACAAGTGTTGATTTCTAGGGGATTAAGAAGATTTTGCATAGGCATGAGGAGGTTTTCCAAGCCAACATCAGTGTCAATTTATCTCTTACCTCCAAAGTAGAAAAATTGGAGCACTCCTATGCATCACATAATGTCAAGCAGACGAGCCTTATTTCACAAAAGAGTTGAATCAACACTTTGGAATTAAAGTGTGGTAGGCTGAGTTTTAGTGGCTTCACAAAGGATGGAGAATCTCTCATTGCCATCCAATAATTAAGGAACTCAAAGCTCTGCCCATGGAGAGAATATTGAGGTATAGACTGTTTTTCAAAATCAAGTTCCAATGGATATAGGAGCAGGATACCGATACATTGGTGAGTAGCACGAAGACTAGGGCAGCTTGCAAATTTATACAAAGTGCATTTTTTTTGGAGTCGGATGTATTTTGGGCAACAAGTAGGAACACTTGGAATGTTGGTTTGGTATGGTTTTTTTTGTTCATAGATCAGAATATATAGATATTCTATGTAAGGAGAAGTTCCATAAAAATAGATGTACTCGTTGTTAGCCTCGACACGGCATGATTTTATATATTAATACAGGTTCAATTTCAAATCCAAAAAAATTATAATTATAACAAAAAATATATATATATATATATCACACATATTTTAAGGAAAATTTCATGAATGTCATCTCTAGTAAATCCATCAATGTAAAATAGTATGTCTCAATAAAGAGAATTCAAATTATGCACTTATTGACATGAAACTAGTCAAATACCCAATTACATTAACTACAACCAATCCAATCGATTGAGCGAACTCCATAACCTTAACATACATATATTATAATAACAATTTTTATATACATACTCAAATTAAAATTAAATTCATCTACCAGTACAATTTTACCATTTTCTCACCATGATAATTCATAATAATTCAACATATTTTTATGTATAATCTTTTATAAATAAAAATAAAATTTATAAATTTAAGTAAAATAATAAATGAATGCACCCTAAATATAATATCAAATGATCAATTATAATCTTTGGTATCCATGCCTAATTAATCTAACACGCAACAATTACTATATTCTCTTCCATTACCTTTTATCAAATTATGTAACCACACTATAGCATAAATCATTATCAAATTATGTAACCACTCTAGCATAAATCATTCATCATCATAAATATACAATTTCTACTAGTTTTGTTTTTTTAATGAAGTTTGTGTGTTATATTAGGTTTATGTATTATATCAAATTTATAAGTGTTTTGTATTCCTTTATATTTTAATAAAGTTTGTGTGTTATATTAGGTTTATGTATTATATCGAATTTACAAGTGTTTTGTATTTCTTTATATTGATGTCTTTCTTCTTGGCTCCACTTTCCTCCTCTATCATTACCTAGTTTTTCATACCTTTTGATCATTATAAGTTTTTTATTCTTTTATATTGGTATCTTTCTTCTTCGCTCCACTTTTTTCCTCTATCGCTACCTCGTTCTTCATACCTTCGCATTATAAGGTGTTTATTCTTTTATATTGGTGTCTTTCCTCTTGGCTCAACTTTCCTCCTCAAATGTACTTTATAAGATGAATTGTTGAGTAATTAAGATCCACCCAATGCTATATGGTCTCATTATAGATTAAGATCTTCCCCTTCAACTTGAGCATTTCTTTGACATGGTCAAACATTGTTTCAATAAATTGCTACACATTTACAAAGATATTAATCTACACCTCGATGATCTCCACTAAGATATCATTAATTTTCGAACAACTCTACCACTACCTCTTTATCCAAAACTTTCTTACTTTAACATAGAAAAGTCAAAGTGTGCTTCTTCGTTCTTTCCATTTCTTTCCATATGTGTCATCCTTCTCTACCACTACCTAGATTTTTATACATTTTCATTATAAGGTGCTTATTCTTTTGTATTGGTATCTTTGTGTCATCCTTCTCTACCACTACCTAGATTTTTATAAATTTTCATTATAAGGTGCTTATTCTTTTATATTGGTATATTTTTTCTTGGCTCCAATTTCCTCCTCTTACCACTATCTAGTTCTTCATATATTTTCATTTACAAGGTGCTTATTCTTTTATCCTGCCACTACCTGGTTCTTCATAACTTTTCATTACAAGGTGCTTATTCTTTTATATTGGTGTCTTTCTTCTTGGCTCCACTTTCCTCCTCTATCGTTACCTGGCTTTTTATACATGTTCATTATAAGTTGAATGTCGTAGTCTAAATGTTTTACGTTTTGGCTCTTTTTCCGATGATATTTTTTGTCTATATTTGTCCGAAATCTGGCGAGAAATTGTTGGATTTGCAAATTTGAGTGGTTAATTATGTTTAATCCAAGTGTTTTAGGTGTTTTTCAGCACGTTGAATCTGTTTCTGCATTCAAAAATGTTATTTAAACAACAGAAAATTGTGATTTCGCATAAATTCATATCGTCGGATTCCAACCAAAAAAAAAAACATAGAATAGTTAGACAACGCCTAAGCTGAATTGTTGAGTATTAGATCATCCCTGACTTGTCCACCCAATGCAATATGGTCTCATCGTAGATTAAGATCTTTCACTTTACTTTGAACACCTCTTTGGCATGGTCAAACATTGTTTCAATGAATTACTACATGTCTACAAAGATATTAATCCACACTTCAGTGATACCTACTAAGATATCATTCATTTTCCATCTCAACCACTACCTCTTTATCTAAAATTTTCCTATGTAACAAGTTTACCAATTGAAAAGTCAAAATGTGATTCTTAGTTCTTTCCATCTATGTCATCCTTCTTAACTTCAACCCCTAACTCTCCCCAATTGAAAAGTGATTCTTCTTTCTTTGAATCTAGATCATCCTTCTTAACTTTAGCACCTAACTCTCTCCATTGATCTAGTTTTATTCCTTTAACATTTTCCCTAACTCTCTCCATTGATCTAGTTTTATTCCTTTAACATTTTCCCTAACTCTCTCCATTGATCTAGTTTTATTCCTTTAACTTTTTCCCTAACTCTCCCCATTGTTCCTTATTTTTTTCTTCTTAACTTTTGCCCCTAACTCTCCTCAATTAAAAAGTGATTCTTCTTTCTTTCCATACAAATCATCCTTCTTAACTGTAACACATAACTCTCTCCATTGATTTAATTTTATTCCTTTAACTTTTTCCCCAAATCTCCCCATTGCTCTAATTGTTTTTCTTCTTAACTTTTGCCATAACTCTCCTAATGCTCTAATTTATTTTGTTTAATTTTTGCCTTAACTTCTCATTGTTGTAATTTCTCTCTGGTGTAAAACCACCTCGAATCTCTTCTTATCCCCTATCTCTTTCCACCCTAGTTTATTTATTGGACTACTTCAAATCTCTTATTAAACTCAAGTTCATCTCATATTTATTACACCTCAACTCTCCTCTTTGCCCGTATCTCTTCCCACTCTAATTTATTTCTTGGACTACTTCAAATTTCTTACTAAACTCAAGTTCATCTCATCTTTATTACACTGATATCTATCCCTCTTTAATTGTTTACCAACATCTTTATTAGTCCCTTCCCTTCGCGTTGTAGGGACTATAGTAAACAGCTTTTGGTGTTTGTATTAATCATGCCCTCAAAAAGATGTTTTAACCTAAAAAAAAAATCCTTTCATAAATTTTCAAGTTTTCATTTCACTTTTGTCCAAAATTTTAAGTTCGACCTCTTATTTGGCCTCATATCGTGGCAAACTTTGGATAAATTTGACATAACATTGACATAGTCGAGGGAGTTTCGGATTGTACAGATTAATGCTAGACCACCAATGAAACTGCTCACCACCTTGCTCCACAACAATGACACTCGTCTTCTAGTGTCGCTACCTCCCTACATCATATAGAAGAAATGCAATAAGAAATGTAATAGTCTATACTACTACTACCTCCCTACATCATAGAAGAAATGCAATAGTTAAGGAACCTTAGCTGAGATGAGGGAAGCATCAGTGAACTTGAGTACAAAAACTGAGTTAACAATAGCATGCCAGAATAGAGACATGGAGAAACGGATTGGGAAAACTAGTAATTGATCAACAAGCAGCAACAAGTAGAAACTATCAGGCAACAGCACGCAGAAACATAGAGAGACAAATTGGGCGAACTAGCAATTGATCAATAAGCAGCAACTGAATATTTACGGTAAGGTCTAAATTTTCATTATAAATTTAAGTAAAATAATAAATGAATGCACCCTAAATATAATATCAAATGATCAATTGTAATCTTTGGTATGCATGCCTAATTAATCTAACACACAACAATTACTATATTCTCTTCCATTACCTTTTATCAAATTATGTAACCACACTATAGCATAAATCATTATCAAATTATGTAACCACTCTAGCATAAATCATTGATCATCATAAATATACAATTTCTACTAGTTTTGTTTTTTTAATGAAGTTTGTGTGTTATATTAGGTTTATGTATTATATCAAATTTACAAGTGTTTTGTATTCCTTTATATTTTAATGAAGTTTGTGTGTTATATTAGGTTTATGTATTATATCAAATTTACAAGTGTTTTGTATTCCTTTATATTGATGTCTTTCTTCTTGGCTCCACTTTCCTCCTCTGTCATTACCTAGTTTTTCATACCTTTTGATCATTATAAGGTTTTTATTCTTTTATATTGGTATCTTTCTTCTTCGCTCCACTTTTTTTCTCTATCGCTACCTCATTCTTCATACCTTCGCATTATAAGGTGATTATTCTTTTATATTGGTGTCTTTCCTCTTAGCTCAACTTTCCAATCCTCAAATGTACTTTATAGGATGAATTGTTGAGTAATTAAGATCCACCCAATGCTATATGGTCTCATTCTAGATTAAGATCTTCCCCTTCAACTTGAGCACTTCTTTGACATGGTCAAACATTGTTTCAATAAATTGGTACACATTTACAAAGATATTAATATACACCTCGATGATCCCCACTAAGATATCATTAATTTTCGAACAACTCTACCACTACCTCTTTATCCAAAACTTTCCTACTTTAACATAGAAAATTCAAAGTGTGCTTCTTCGTTCTTTCCATTTCTTTCCATATGTGTCATCCTTCTCTACCACTACCTAGATTTTTATACATTTTCATTATAAGGTGCTTATTCTTTTGTATTGGTATCTTTGTGTCATCCTTCTCTACCACTACCTAGATTTTTATAAATTTTCATTATAAGGTGCTTATTCTTTTATATTGGTATATTTTTTCTTGGCTCCAATTTCCTCCTCTTACCACTATCTAGTTCTTCATACATTTTCATTTACAAGGTGCTTATTCTTTTATCCTACCACTACCTGGTTCTTCATACCTTTTCATTACAAGGTGCTTATTCTTTTATATTGGTGTCTTTCTTCTTGGCTCCACTTTCCTCCTCTACTATTACCTAGCTTTTCATACCTTTTCATTATAAGTTGAATGTCGTAGTCTAAATGTTTTATGTTTTGGCTCTTTTTTCGGTGATATTTTTCGTCCATATTTGTCTGAAATCCGGCGAGAAATTGTTGGATCTGCATATTTGAGTGGTTAATTATGTTTAATCCAAGTGTTTTAGGTGTTTTTCAGCACGTTGAATCTGTTTCTGCATTCAAAAATATTATTTAAACAACAAAAAATTGTGATTCCGCATAAATTCATATCATCGGATTCCAAAAAAAAAAAATCCAAAACATGGAACAATTAGACAACGCCTAAGCTGAATTGTTGAGTATTAGATCATTCCTGACTTGTCCACCCAATGCTACATGGTCTCATCGTAGATTAAGATCTTTCACTTTACTTTGAACACCTATTTGGCATGGTCAAACATTGTTTCAATGAATTACTACATGTCTACAAAGATATTAATCCACACCTCAATGATCCCTACTAAGATATCATTCATTTTCCAACTCAACCACTACCTCTTTATCTAAAACTTTCCTATGTAACAAGTTTACCAATTGAAAAGTCAAAATGTGATTCTTAGTTCTTTCCATCTGTGTCATCCTTCTTAACTTCAACCCCCCAACTCTCCCCAATTGAAAAGTGATTCTTCTTTCTTTCCATCTATATCATCCTTCTTAACTTTAACACCTAACTCTCTCCACTGATCTAATTTTATTCCTTTAACTTTTTCCCTAAATCTCCCCATTGCTCCTTATTTTTTTCTTCTTAATTTTTGCCCCTAACTATCCTCAATTGAAAAGTGATTCTTCTTTCTTTCCATCCATATCATCCTTCTTAACTTTAACACATAACTCTCTCCATTGATTTAATTTTACTCCTTTAACTTTTTCCCCAAATCTCCCCATTGTTCTAAATATTTTTCTTCTTAACTTTTGTCATAACTCTCCTAATGCTCTAATTTATTTTGTTTAATTTTTGCCTTAACTCCTCATTGTTGTAATTTCTCTCCGGTGTAAAACCACCTCGAATCTCTTCTTAGCCCCTATCTCTTCCCACCCTAGTTTATTTCTTGGACTACTTCAAATCTCTTATTAAACTCAAGTTCATCTCATCTTTATTACACCTCAAATCTCCTCTTTTCCCGTATTCTTATTAAACTCAAGTTCATCTCATATTTATTACAGTGATATATATCCCTCTTTAATTGTTTACCAACATCTTTATTAGTCCCTTCCCTTCGCGTTGTAGATACTATAGTAAACAGTTTTTGGTGTTTGTATTAATCATGCCCTCAAAAAGATGTTTTAACCTATAGTTTTTTCCCATTCATAAAGGTGCTTAATCTTTTATATTGGTGTCTTTCTTCTTGGCTCCACTTTCCTCCTCTACTATTACCTGGCTTTTCATACCTTTTCATTATAAGTCGAATGTCGTAGTCTAAATGTTTTACATTTTGGCTCTTTTTCCGTTGATATTTTTTGTCCATATTTGTTCGAAATCCGGCGAGAAATTGTTGGATCTACATATTTGAGTGGTTAATTATGTTTAATCCAAGTGTTTTAGGTGTTTTTCAGCACACTGAATCTGTTTCTGCATTCAAAAATGTTATTTAAACAACAGAAAATTGTGATTTCGCATAAATTCATATCGTCGGATTCCAACAACAACAACAACAAAAGACCAAAAGATAGAACAGTTAGACAACGCCTAAGCTGAATTGTTGAGTAGTAGATCATCCCTGACTTGTCCACCCAATGCTACATGGTCTCATTGTAGATTAAGATCTTTCACTTTACTTTGAACACTTCTTTGGCATGGTCAAACATTGTTTCAATGAATTACTACATGTCTACAAAGATATTAATCCACACCTCAATGATCCCTACTAAGATATCATTCATTTTCCATCTCAACCACTACCTCTTTATCTAAAACTTTCCTATGTAACAAGTTTACCAATTGAAAAGTCAAAATGTGATTCTTAGTTCTTTCCATCTATGTCATCCTTCTTAACTTCAACCCCTAACTCTCCCTAATTGAAAAGTGATTCTTCTTTCTTTCCATCTAGATCATCCTTCTTAACTTTAACACCTAACTCTCTCCATTGATCTAGTTTTATTCCTTTAACTTTTTCCCTAACTCTCCCCATTGTTCCTTATTTTTTTCTTCTTAGCTTTTGCCCCTAACTCTTCTCAATTGAAAAGTGATTCTTCTTTCTTTCCATACAAATCATCCTTCTTAACTTTAACACATAACTCTCTCCATTGATTTAATTTTATTCCTTTAACTTTTTCCCCAAATCTCCCCATTGCTCTAAATTTGTTTCTTCTTAACTTTTGTCATAACTCTCCTAATGCTCTAATTTATTTTGTTTAATTTTTGCCTTAACTCCTCATTGCTCTAATTTCTCTCTGATGTAAAACCACCTCGAATATCTTCTTAGCCCCTATTTCTTCCCACCCTAGTTATTTCTTGGACTACTTTAAATCTCTTATTAAACTCAAATTCATCTCATCTTTATTACACCTCAAATCTCCTCTTTGCCCCTATCTCTTCCCACTCTAATTTATTTCTTGGATTACTTCAAATTTCTTATTAAACTCAAATTCATCTCATCTTTATTACAATGATATCTATCCCTCTTTAATTGTTTACCAACATCTTTATTAGTCCCTTCCCTTCGGGTTGTAGGGACTATAGTAAATAGTTTTTGCTGTTTCTATTAATCATGTCTTCAAAAAGATGTTTTAACCTAAAGTTTTTTCCTATTCATAAATTTCCAAGTTTGCATTTCACTTTTGTCCAAAGTTTTAAGTTCAACCTCTTATTTGGCCTCATATCGAGACAAACATTGTTAAATTTGACATAACATTGACATAGTCGAGGGAGTTTCGTATTGTACGGATTAATGCTAGACCACCAATGAAACTGGTCACCACCTTGCTCCACAACAATGACACTCGTCGTCTTCTAGTGTCGCTACCTCCCTACATCATATAGAAGAAATGCAATAAGAAATGTAATAGTTAAGGAACCTTAGCTGAGATGAGGGAAGCATCAGTGAACTTGAGTACAAAAACTGAGTTAACAATAGCATGCCAGAATAGAGACATGGAGAAACGGATTGGGAAAACTAGTAATTGATCAGCAACAAGCAGAAACTATCAGGCAACAGCACGCAGAAACATAGAGAGACAAATTGGGCGAACTAGCAATTGATCAATAAGCAGCAACTGAAAATTTACGGTAAGGTCTACATATTTTTGTTGACATTTCCTTAACAAGCTTATTGTATGAGCTAAGATTACATCAACAAAATGTTGGAATTCAACCAGCTACGCATGGAAAGAAAAATGAGTACCTGATGTAGGTGTTTCCATTGAATTTGTTTCAGGTTTTTCTGAAGATTGTTGAGTTTATAGACATTATTCCTCTCAGCCACATCCTCTTCATATGAAACAAAATAAAAGCATTGTCGGTGAACCACTCTACGGCTTAAAAACTTCTCAACGAAGTAATCCTAATTCATATGCATTGTTTGTTCTTCTTCTATTCATACCACTAGAATCAAATGAAATGTAATTACATTTATTTGAAATGTAATTACAAAGTGACTTGTTTATTCAAGAAGTTCAGTATGATTTTCCCTTCGTAGTTGTAGTTGCAGTTGATCTAGTTTTAATCTTGTATTAATCCAAAGCCAAAGAGAGAAACACCAAAGAAAATCGTATAAAAATACATACATGTCATGTCATGCGTTCAGACTGACATTACGCCGTAGAATTTTCTTAGCAACCTGGTACCTGGTACAGTTTCCTTCTTCATGGCAGTGAAAAATGCAGAAGATCTATTCGGGGTGCTTTCATTTGTGAGTGAGAATTCTTTCTTAAAAATAACGCTCAACAAAATCCACTAATATATCATAGGTGTCAAACGCTGATGCTTTTCTCCACATAAATTTAATGAATTTCTTTATGTAATATTATTGAATTGAGATCCTAAAAGTTATTGTTATATTTTTTAACCACAACATATTTTAAAGGTTTATTAAAATGAAACTGCAATTTTATGTATTTATTCTTTTATTTTAACATATTAACTATTTTTTAATATACCTACAATTTTATTTTCTTTATTTATTTCAATATATTAGTTTTTGTTGTTATTTAGATTTTTTTCTATCTTTTAATAAAATAAGTAAAACATTTTTTATAAAAAAAAAACGATTTTTATTTTTACTAGTTTTCTTTTTTCATTTTCAAAATTCTTATTTAATAAGGAATTAAATTTAATTTTAATTTATTATTAACATTTAATAATAACAATACATATTTATAAAACATTCTTATTACAATATAAATATTTAAAATTTTGACATCAACAACTTACAACATCAATGTCTGGACAAGTGAAGACGAGTCTTATGATTGGAGTTTCAGGTCATGTTAATAGTGTCCATGTTCATTAGACCTGGACACATCTTCCCTACAAGCAGGGACTTGCTGCTTTGCAGCTACCTTGTATCTCCCCTCTTTTTCATTTTTTACTCCAATTCCCCTGGCTTGTCCACGGGCATTTCCTCTTTCCCTTAATTACTTATTTCTTAATAAATTGTTAAAAATATTCAGAAGTAATATAAATCCAAAGAGGGGAAAGATTAAACAGTCGTCCAAATAATTGTCCACCTATGTGCAAAACAAATTATAATTGAAATTATCATAATGAATGGTTTGACTTAAATAAAGTCTAAATGGTTATCATGTTTTGATGTGAACCACCTGTTCAGAAACCTTTTTTCCAAAACCAAAAAAGCTTGTCTTTTTTAAAACTAGCATATTGTTAAGCAAGGGAAAGGGAACCTCTAAAAAAAACGGAGTAATATATATGTTTTTATATTATTATATTTAATATATATATTTTTATGACTATCATATTTAGTGAGAGAACAAAAAATGAAACGAAGATAACATAGAGAAGTGAATGGCTTAATAATTTTTTCCAAATATATAGCAAAAGCAAAAAATGTTAAATGTGTACCGAGCATGGAATAAGAGGTAGTTGATTCATTTTGAGGTTATTGTTGTGGCATCTTAAATACGATCTTTTCAAAATAAGTGCATTTCATATATGAAGTTAACCACTATATTTTATGTTTTGGTTTTATGTTTAGGTAGATATGATCATACAATTGCAATTTCCTTTTAAGGAGTGATTTGCTACACCTTTGTTTTTTAGAGTTTTGCTTCATTCAAATTATGTGTTGTTGATTTAATTGTAGGGATTACAAGATCAAGAAAAAGAAGGTGCATTGTTTTTTAGAGATTCCTCAGAGAATTCCTCAATACTTGAGAAAACGTGCCCCATTGTTAAGATGCTTCTTCGACATTGTGGTGAAATCTCCTTCACTTTGCAAATTTCCATGCAGAACAAAATTCTTGAACCTTATCAAGTTAAGTGAAAATGTATGTCTCATCATGTTAAATTAGGCCACGTCACGGATGCACCTTCATGATAATGCTCATTACTCTTGTTTTTTTATGCCTGGTCACTATTTCGACCGCAACAAGATTTATTCTAGTTCATTTTTTAATTGGCTTCTCGTTTGCAATGTTTGTTTCATGCCAATTTTGGATGACCTCCATGTTCAACAACAAGATTTTGGGGCTGACAAATGGGACAGTGAGGAGTAACAAAGCTGATAATGCTTCTCATCTACGAGTTGATCCATAAGATATTCAATTCCATGCCCTTCACAGCGTGACATATTGTGTTCTTCATTACTTGGATTGGCGGTGTATATAAAGAATCCATTCATTTAGAATCCCATACAACTATGAAAGGGAATTTCGCATATGAAAACATGTGACAATTTCTAAGAAGTTATGGATAGACGAAAAAAATTGGTAGAAGAATTGTCCTCGATTTTGCAGTGACTTNGTCACTATTTCGACCGCAACAAGATTTATTCTAGTTCATTTTTTAATTGGCTTCTCGTTTGCAATGTTTGTTTCATGCCAATTTTGGATGACCTCCATGTTCAACAACAAGATTTTGGGGCTGACAAATGGGACAGTGAGGAGTAACAAAGCTGATAATGCTTCTCATCTACGAGTTGATCCATAAGATATTCAATTCCATGCCCTTCACAGCGTGACATATTGTGTTCTTCATTACTTGGATTGGCGGTGTATATAAAGAATCCATTCATTTAGAATCCCATACAACTATGAAAGGGAATTTCGCATATGAAAACATGTGACAATTTCTAAGAAGTTATGGATAGACGAAAAAAATTGGTAGAAGAATTGTCCTCGATTTTGCAGTGACTTTTTGTTGGAAATTTTTGTTTCATGCCAATTTTGGATGAGCTCCATGTTCAACAACAAGATTGTGGAATTGGCAAATGGGATAGAAAGAGGCTAGGGAAACATGGTAGGAGTAGGAGGCTATGGAAACATGGGAGGAGGAACAACGTAGTTGATAATGCCTCTCAGCTACAAGTTGATCCATAAGAGATTCACTTTCACACCCTTCACAACTTAGCATATTGCATTCTTCATTAATTAGATTTGTAATTGTATCATCTGTTTAAATATTTTCTTATGTATATACTTCTAACTTTTGCAACATATTCATTACATATAAAATCATAAAAGCAACATTTAAAGGACAGAAAAATTCAAAGATTGAAAAGAAACACAAAAAAACAATGAAGGGTTAAACTTTAACCTACCTTATGGAGAAGCCTTCACATGGGATGGTTATGGGGTCAATATTATGAGGCCGGTCTTCAAAATAATTACCTAGATTTCTGAAGATGGTAAACATTGATCAATTTTCTTAAGATTTTAAACAAGAATTCAGATAAAGCATTATGGCTAAACATTGATCAATTTTCTTAAGATTTTAAACAAGAATTCAGATAAAGCATTCTCAACAGCAAATGTTGGGCAATTACTTTTAGTATTCATCTCTACATTCCAAAGATTTGAAAATGACAGAGTACCATTTGGATGAATTTTGTTGGCAGTTATATATGGTTGGACAACACTTATACTCCTCCTGAATTATATTACTATCCTCTTTTCTGTGTAAGAAAACCAATTTGTATTAAAAACACTTTAACTACTCTAAATTTTAAAAAATAAAATAATTAAACAATTTTACTATAAAATTTTATGATAAAAAATAAATAAATAAAAATAAAACAATATTATTATACAAAATCATATAAATGTATAAATTTTATTTTTTATAGTTTCTTTTGAAACATTTCATACATGTTTCATATTTGGGTAGAGGAATCTACATAGTAA